>QZGG01000280.1:0-181085 GCA_006409495.1 Sedum album
TAAAGGTTTTTGGGTGCCTTTGTTTTGTGTTAGTTCCAGGTGAGCTTCGAACTAAGCTGGATGAGAAAAGCACAAGGGCTGTGTTCATTGGATATTCTGCCACCCAAAAAGGATACAAGTGCTATGATCCTGTTTCAAGAAAGGTCTTGGTATCCAGGGATGTGAAGTTCATGGAATCCAAAGCTTACTTTGACAAGGCAGGATGGGAGGAAGTGAAAGATATCTCAAACTCTCCATCAGACAAAGTTGCAGCCTTGAGAAGGATCATTGACAACTTCATCACCACACCTTCGGTCCCTAGCACATCTCCTTGTGTTCCCCATCCTGATCATGAGGGGGGAATACAGGATGATGCACATGATGAATCTGATGAAGATTCAACCACAACTCCTCAAGAAGTTGACTCATCAAGTCATGATCAGGAAGAGAACCAGGAGAGTTCAGATTCTGTGAATGAAGATGAAGATCAAACTCAGAATGATCAAGAGGAGAATGAAGAAGAAGCTGATCAAGGACAAACACACCCTGCTGATCAAGAACCAGAATCAATTCAAGCTGAGCAAACACAAACTCTAAGAAGAAGCACTAGGCTGAGGAAGTCTCCATCAAACTGGAAGATATTTTATAATGGTACTGCTGTTGCTTATCCTATTCAGTCTGTTTGTTCTTTGGATGGGTTCCCAAAGGATCACCGAAGCTTCATCAGCAAGTTGACGAAGGGGAAGTCCCTAAGACCTATGAAGAGGCCAAAGACCACAAGGAATGGATGGCTGCAATTCAAGAAGAGACCAAAGCCATGGAGAGGAATGGAACTTGGTATGAATCTGATCTTCCCAAAGGTAAGAAGGCCGTGACCAGCAGATGGGTATTCACCATCAAATACAAGAGTGATGGACAGATTGAGAGGTACAAGGCAAGGTTAGTGGCAAGAGGATTCACTCAAACATATGGGGAAGACTACCTTGACACTTTTGCACCTGTGGCCAAGATGCTACAAACCTAGGATGGGATCTATGGCAGATGGATGTCAAGAATGCATTCCTACAAGGTGAGCTTGAAGAAGAAGTCTATATGCATCCTCCACCAGGGCTTGAAAGCACGGTCAAACCAGGTAAGGTTCTTAGGCTTAAGAAAGCTATCTATGGTCTAAAGCAATCACCAAGGGCATGGTACCACAAGCTGAGCACAACTCTCATCAAAAGAGGATTCCACAAATCTCAAGCTGATCATACACTCTTCACCCTCACTACGCCATCAGGTATAGTTGTGATCCTTGTGTATGTTGATGATATCATCATCACAGGAGATGACAAACAAGGTATACTCGAAACTAAAACTTTTCTCAATTCGGTTTTTGATATTAAAGACTTGGGTGAACTAAAGTACTTTCTTGGTATTGAGATGTGCAACTCGAAAGAGGGGTTATTCTTATCACAAAGGAAGTACACACTTGATCTTTTGTGTGAAGCAGGAAAGCTTGGAGTGAAACCAGCAAAGACTCCACTTGAGGAAGGATACAAAGTCATACGTGAGGGGGAGATTGAAGAAAAGCCCTTTGAGGATGAAAAGCTGTACAGAAGGATGGTTGGTAAGTTGATTTATTTAACTATCACAAGACCTGATATATGCTTTTCCGTGAATCAGGTTAGCCAGCATATGCAAACACCAAAGATGCACCATTGGCACATGGTAGAGAGGATTTTGAAGTACCTCAAAGGCACGGCTGGTCAAGGAATCTGGATGGGAAGGAATGGCAACACCGATGTGGTAGGTTATTGTGATGCAGATTGGGCAGGAGATAGGAATGATAGGAAATCAACCACAGGTTATTGCACCTTCATTGGAGGTAATCTCGTGACTTGGAGAAGCAAAAAAAGAAGGTGATCTCTTGTTCAAGCGCTGAGGCAGAGTATAGAGCCATGAGAAAGCTAACAAATGAGTTGATATGGATTAAAGCTCTCCTCAACGACCTAGGCATCAAGATCAACACACCCATCACTATGCATTGTGACAATCAGGCGGCCATCCATATTGCATCCAACTCAGTGTTTCATGAGAGAACAAAGCATATAGAAGTGGACTGCCACAAGGTGAGAGAGGCTGTAGAGCAAGGAGTGATTCAGCTGAGCTACACAAAAAGTGAGCATCAACTAGCAGACATCTTCACAAAGGCTGCTAGTAGCAAGGTGTGTGAGTTCATCCATTCAAGGCTTGGACTCACAAGTGTCATCCCTTAGACATAACCCTGGCCGAAGGTTCTTGTACTCTTTTTGTCCTAGGTATGGTTTTATCCCATGTGGTTTTCCATACTTAGGTTTTTAATGAGGCAAGGGCTCTAGGGTCCAAGCTTGTCTAAATCCTTTAGTCAAGCTTGAGGGGGAGTGTTAGAATAAGGGAAACATGTAGGGTACATGTTGGACTTAAGGAAACATGAAGGACCAAGCTTGGCAGTAAGTTTCTAAAGATATTCAAGGTTTCCTAAAGAAACCAAATCTTGAATATCTACTTACCTAAATCAACCTTATCTAGGCCAACATGGTTTCCTAAGACTTGTATAAATACCCTACTTGTGTACTCTTGTTATTTAGTACAATCAATACTCTTTTCTCAACTTTTCTTTGTTTACTTCCTTACTTGTCATTCTTCCACACTCTACAAACTCAATATACTCTGAATTCTTTCAAAGTGGACCCATGGGTCATGCTTCTGTCACACCTCAGGTTGTACTGCAGAGGTTTAACCCTATTACGGTTGTGGCCGGGAGTGAATATGCAGATCATATTCCGTGCGGGGCTTTGGCTCGAGTGCCACCTGCAGTGATACCGACCGAAAAACCAGAGAAATTCAGTGGTTTGAATTTCAAGAGACGACAACAGAAGATGCTCTTCTATCTTACCACTCTAAGATTCGCTCGGTACTTGACTGGGATCCTCCTAATCTTAGCGAGGATGAGGCTGATTTCCGAAGGCGCATGGCATATGAAGCATGGAAGAATTCTAACTATTTGAGAAGAAATTATGTCATGAATGGCCTTAGTGATGCATTGTATAGTGTGTACAGTACTAAGCGATCTGCTAAGGAATTGTGGGGGGGTCTTTGGACCACAAATACAAAGCTGAGGATGCTGGCTCTAAGAAGCATATCGTGGGCGAATTCCTTGAGTTTAAGATGGTGGACTCCAAGAGTGTCATGAGTCAGATGCAAGATGATTCTCCATGGAATCCATGCTGAGGGGATGGACGTCAGTGAGTCTTTTCAAGTTGCCTCTGTGATTGAGAAGGTGCCTCCCAGTTGGAAGGATTTTAAGTGCTATCTCAAGCATAAACGCAAGGAGATGAGTCTTGAAGAAGTTATTATGAAGCTTCAAATTCAGGAAGAGAACCGAGGTTCAGAAAGAAGGTCGAGATTGACTTCTGAGAAAGCTAATGTTGTGGAGCACGGTGAAGGCTCAAAGAAGAAGAAATCTTCGAAGAAGCTGGCTCCAAAGGGAAAACCCTTAATGAAGAAGCAGCCGCCCAAGTTTCAGGGGAAATGCTTTGTTTGTGACAAAGAGGGTCACAAACCGTATGAATGCCCAATGCCAAAGAAGAAAAAGGAAGTGAATCTTGTTGAAGCAGATGAAGATCTCCTTATGGCTGTGATTTCTGAGTTAAACTTGGTTGATTCGAATGATCGAGAGTGGTGGTTAGACACTGGAGCTACCCGACATATTTGCTCGACTGAGAGCTCCTTCTCTGTCTTGAATAAGACTAAAGCAGGAGAAAAGGTGTATATGGGTAATTCAGCTACGTCTTAAGTGAGAGGTAACGACACTATAATTCTCAAGTTTACTAGTGAAAAGAAATTACAGCTGAATGATGTCCTGTTTGTTCTTGATGTGAAGAAGAGCCTGGTTTTTAAAACTGCACTGGATAGCCATGGGTTTAAGATGACTTTTCAGTCCCAGAAGGTGGTCCTTTCTAAGAATGGCATGTTTGTTGGGAACGACTTTGTGAAAAATAGCTTATGGAATTTGAATGTAATTGATATCAAGTCTAATGTAATGTCCAAAGCTATGAATAAAAATGGTTCTTTTGTTTATTTGCTTGAGTCTTGTACGTTATGGCATGAAAGATTAGGACATGTTAATAATGAATCAATTAGAAAATTGATGAATTTGGAATGTATACCAAAATTGAAAATTGATTCTAAACATAAGTGTGAGACTTTTGTTGAAGCAAAATTAACAAGGACATCATTTCATTCAATTGAAAGAAAGACCGAACCACTTGAATTGACGCATACTGATTTATGTGATCTAAATTCATGCCGATTAGAGGTGGCGATAAATATTTGGTGACTTTCATTGATGATAGTACAAAATACTGTTGTCTTTATTTGCTCAAAAGCAAAGATGAGGCAATTGAGAAATTTATCACCTATAAACTTGAAGTTGTAAATCAGCTAAACAAGAAAATAAAAAGATAAGAAGCGATCACGGTGGTGAATATGTAACCGTTTGGGGTGCTTTGCGCACACCACGGTATTATTCATGAGGTCACTCCACCTTACTCAGCTCAATCAAATAGTGTCGCGGAAAGGAAAAACCGGACACTAAAAGAAATGATGAATGCAATGCTATTAAGCTCTGGACTATCCCAGCCAATGTGGGGGGGAAGCCACCTTATCAACAAATTACCTTCTCAATAGGGTGCTCCGTAAGCATAATGACAAAACCCCTTACGAATTATTCAAAGGAAATAAACCATCTTACAAACACTTGCGAGTGTGGGGGTGCCTTGCAAAGGTATTAGCACCTATTCCAAAACGAATGAGAATAGGATCAAAAACCATTGACTGTGTTCTCATTGGTTATGCGCATAATAGCACAGCGTATAGATTCTTAGTGTATGAATCACAAAATCCAAATATCCATAAGAATACAATTTTGAAATCTAAGAATGCATCTTTCTATGAACATGTGTTCCCATATAAGGGTATGAAAATGCATTTGGATTCTTCTCACCAAGGATCATTTTTAGAATCTGAAGAGTAATATCAAAATCAAGGAGATGACCCTGAAAATGAGTCGGATTTGGATAAATTGAGAAGAAGTAAGCGTGTTAGGGTTGAGACATCATTTGGTTCAGATTTCTTAACTTACATGCTTGAGGCTGAACCACAAACTTACAAAAAGAAGCGGTAAGTTCAGCCAAAGGTCCTTTATGGAAAGAGGCTATAAGAAGTGAAATTGACTCAATTATGCAAATCATATTTGGAGTTAGTTGATCTTCCACCTGGTAATAAACCCCTTAGCTCTAAATGGGTATTCGCCAGGAAGATGAAAGCGGATGGAACGATTGATAAGTACAAGCCGAGACTTATAGTCAAAGGGTATAGACGAAAAGGTCTAGACTATTTTGATACATATTCTCCAGTTACGAGAATCACATCCATTCAAATGATAATTGCTATTGCAGCTCTACGTAATTTAGAAATCCATCAGATGGATGTTAAAATTGCATTTCTCAAGAATTAGAGGAAATATATATGGAACAACCTGAGGGTTGTATTGTTTCAGGCCAAGAGAAAAAAGTTTGTAAACTTATTAAATATCTACATGGACTAAAAAAAGCACCAAAGCAATGGCATGAAAAATTTGACAGTGTAATTTTGACAAATTGTTTCAAAATCAATGAGTGCGACAAATGTGTATACATCAAGAATATAGATCATGATTATGTGATTTTATGTCTTTATGTTGATGACATGCTTATTGTAGGAAGCAATGAAGGCCTGATTAAGGCCACAAAAGCATTATTAGATTCAAAATTTGATATGAAAGATTTGGGACTTCCTGAAGCAATTTTAGGAATCAAGATTACACGTACAGAGAATGGACTCAGTTTGAGTCAGTCGCACTACATTGATAAAATTCTAGACAAGTTTAGTGTAGACAGTTCTGGTGTGTCTAGATCTCTTTGAGCAACACTTGTCTAAGTATAAAAGAGAAAGGATAAACCAATTGGAATATGCAAGAGTGATAGGAAGTCTAATGTACTTAATGAATAGTACAAACCTGATATAGCCTACACTGTGAGCAGAATTGCAAGGTACACGAGCAATCCAGGATCTGAACACTGGAAAGCAATTGTCAAGGTACTGAAATATTTGAGATTAAACTATATGAGGGATCCAGAAGTCATTGAAGGATTTAGTGACGCGAGCTGGATTTCTGATATACAAGATTCCAAAGCGACGAGTGGCTATATATTTACCTTAGCAGAAGCTGCTGTATCATGGAAATCTTCAAAGCAGACTGTGATAACCAGATCCATTATGGAAGCTGAATTTGTTGCATTAGATAAATGTGGGGAAGAAGCTGAATGGTTAAGAAACTTTGTAGAGGATATTCCTAAATGGACAAAACTAGTGCCACCAATATGCATACATTGTGATATTCAATCAACTATTTGTAGGGCACAAAGTATGTGTATAACATTGCGGATCCGCAAACCAAAGGGTTAAATCGGGACTAAGTAGAGAAAACAACACAAGGAATGGGATTAAAGCCCTAGAAATAGACGGTCAAGGCAAATGAAAACTCAACCATGATGACTGGAGATCCCAAGAACTTGGTTCAGTAGGACAACCTAATTGCTGAGACGAAGTGAGGTCATTGTGGGGGTTTCACCCCAATCCGTTCCTAATTATGGATAAGGGGCCTAATTATGTTCTATGGTCTAGAATGGCCAGAGTTACCTTGGGGAGTAAGGGGTTATGTTCTCATCTTGAGGGTGATAAATCCCCCACAATTACTACCAAGGGAGATGATGGGAAACCTGTCACAAGATGTGATGAAGAGAAGTGGCTACAAGAGGACTTATTGGTGATGACCATACTACAAGCCTCTTTGGATGTGTCAATCCTTGAAGCCTACTCTTTTTGTGTGAATGCCAAAGCCATGTGGGAGACATTTGAGAAGGTTTATGGCAACACAAGCAACCTGAGCCGTGTGTTTGAGGTCAAGAGGGCACTCAACACCCTAAGCCAAGATAATATGGAGTTCACAAAGCACTTTGGGAGGTTGATGCAGCTAGCGTGTAGGCAAAATAGGGGAAACCCTAATTTTATTCAATATCAAATCACTGCTTAATGAAATAGAATGAAAGGGTTTAAATAGGACACGACAGACCGAAACCCTAGCTTCTGGAACATTCCAAATTATTCATGAAAAACATAAAAAAATAGAAATAAAATAGTAAACGGGCTCGGATTGGGCTAGGACACCATACATCACGAGCGAAGCTGGTGAGTTTTGAAGATCTCGTCGTTCCGCTCGAAATAAGGTATTATGGGCCCAAAACGGACACTGGGAACTCGATTTTCGGTTTCTGCTAACGTGCACCACCTTTGCTGGAATTCTGCTTCGGGTGATCATGTTTCTTCCAGAAACTCAGCGCTGTTCCATCCACATCAGAGGTTCAACACACTATGGGAAGAATTGGAGACATTAAGACCTCACACTATTGATCCTGCAATCCTCAACAAAAGAAGGGAAGAAGATAAGGTGTTTGGGTTGCTGCAAACCCTAGATCACTCATACAAAGACCTTGTCAAACACATTCTAAGGGCAGACAAGCTCCCCTCCCTGGAAGAAGTGTGTGCACAAATTCAGAAGGAGCAAGGCTCCACTTATCTTTTTGAAGGGAAGAAGGAGTTAAGTGTGGCTCATAGAGTTGTGGATGAAAAGGCTAACCAGGTGGTTAACAAAGTTGATGAGAGGAAGAGTTTGATGTGTGATCACTACAAAAAAAGAGGCCATTTAAAAGACAAGTGTTGGATTCTACACCCTCACTTGAAACCTGCCAAATTCAAGCAACCACAAGCCAATAAAGCTAATGAGGACTCAACCGGACCTAAGGAGGATCAATACTTGAAGAAATCAGACCTACATGCTCTCCTCCATGCCTTTAAGGAGAGCATGGGTAAGTCCAATGGTATGTCTCTCTTTGCTTCTAATAAATCTGATTATTGTATAGTCGACTCTGGTGCTTCACATCATATGATTTCGAACTCCAAACTAATCAAAAACATTCAACCAACAAAAGGACATGTAGAAATTGCTAATGGTGACCGTGTGCCTATTAAAGGATTAGGTATTGTTAGATTGTTTAATAAGGACTCTAAAGCTTACTTCATGGCTGATTTTACATCTAACCTCTTATCTCTCAAAAGAATTGCTACTGATCTTAATTGTTGGGTGATGTTTGGTCCAAATGAGCTTCGATTTCAGGATATTAAGAGCGGCGCTCTTCTAGGTGAAGGTGTTTCCAAAGAAGGCCTTTATTTCCTTGACAACTTAGCTAGTTCCTATGTTTCTTTGCATGATGAATCTTTTACTTTCAATTCAGAAGTATCTAATGCGAATAATGAAATTTGGCATGCTAGATTGGGGCATCCTCATCCGAGGGCATTAAATTTTTTGTTTCCTGATATTAAACTTAAACATGATGAATGTGAAGCATGTATATTAGGTAAACATCACAAATCAGAATTTCCAACTTCTAAAACATCATATGAAAATTGTTTTGACCTAGTACATTCGGATGTATGGACTGCCCCTTGCATATCTAGGGATAACCATAAGTACTTTGTTACATTCATAGATGAAAAGTCGAAATATACTTGGTTAACCCTATTACCTTCTAAGGATAGAGTACTAGATGCCTTCATTAATTTTAAGAATTATGTTACTAACAACTTCAATGCGAAGATCAAAACATTAAGAACAGATAATGGAGGAGAATACATGAGCAACGCATTCAAGCAACACCTAGCCAAGAATGGGATTGATCACCAAACGAGTTGCCCTTATACACCTCAACAGAATGGGGTGGCTGAAAGAAAAAATAGACATCTTATGGAGGTGGCACGGTCCATGATGTTTCACACTAATATGCCTAAGAGGTTTTGGGGGGATGCTATTATGACAGCTTGCTACTTGATCAACAGAATTCCCACCAAAGTCCTCGATGACATATCTCCATATGAGGTACTAAACAAAACCAAACCTTCCATTAATCATCTAAAGGTTTTTGGGTGCCTTTGTTTTGTGTTAGTTCCAGGTGAGCTTCGAACTAAGCTGGATGAGAAAAGCACAAGGGCTGTGTTCATTGGATATTCTGCCACCAAAAAGGATACAAGTGCTATGATCCTGTTTCAAGAAAGGTCTTGGTATCCAGGGATGTGAAGTTCATGGAATCCAAAGCTTACTTTGACAAGCAGTGAAAGATATCTCAAACTTTCACACAAGTTACGATCATTGACAAGGCAGGATGGGAGGAAGTGAAAGATATCTCAAACTCTCCATCAGACAAAGTTACAGCCTTGAGAAGGATCATTGACAACTTCATCACCACACATTCGGTCCCTAGCACATCTCCTTGTGTTCCCCATCCTGATCATGAGGGGGGAATACAGGATGATGCACATGATGAATCTGATGAAGATTCAACCACAACTCCTCAAGAAGTTGACTCATCAAGTCATGATCAGAAAGGGAACCAGGAGAGTTCAGATTCTGTGAATGATCAAGAGGAGAATGAAGAAGAAGCTGATCAAGGACAAACACACCCTGCTGATCAAGAACCAGAATCAATTCAAGCTGAGCAAACACAAACTCTAAGAAGAAGCACTAGGCTGAGGAAGTCTCCATCAAACTGGAAGATATTTTATAATGGTACTGCTGTTGCTTATCCTATTCAGTCTGTTTGTTCTTTGGATGGGTTCCCAAAGGATCACCGAAGCTTCATCAGCAAGTTAGACGAAGGGGAAGTCCCTAAGACCTATGAAGAGGCCAAAGACCACAAGGAATGGATGGCTGCAATTCAAGAAGAGACCAAAGCCATGGAGAGGAATGGAACTTGGTATGAATCTGATCTTCCCAAAGGTAAGAAGGCCGTGACCAGCAGATGGGTATTCACCATCAAATACAAGAGTGATGGATAGATTGAGAGGTACAAGGCAAGGTTAGTGGCAACAGGATTCACTCAAACATATGGGGAAGACTACCTTGACACTTTTGCACCTGTGGCCAAGCTCCATTCAGTTCGAGTCATCCTCTCAGTTGCTACAAACCTAGGATGGGATCTATAGCAGATGGATGTCAAGAATGCATTCCTACAAGGTGAGCTTGAAGAAGAAGTCTATATGCAACCTCCACCAGGGCTTGAAAGCACGCTCAAACCAGGTAAGGTTCTTAGGCTTAAGAAAGCTATCTATGGTCTAAAGCAATCACCGAGGGCATGGCACCACAAGCTGAGCACAACTCTCATCAAAAGAGGATTCCACAAATCTCAAGCTGATCATACACTCTTCACCCTCACTACGCCATCAAGTATAGTTGTGATCCTTCTGTATGTTGATGATATCATCATCACAAGAGATGACAAACAATGTATACTCGAAACTAAAACTTTTCTCAATTCGGTTTTTGATATTAAAGACTTGGGTGAACTAAAGTACTTTCTTGGTATTAAGATGTGCAACTCGAAAGAGGGGTTATTCTTATCACAAAGGAAGTACACACTTGATCATTTGTGTGAAGCAGGAAAGCTTGGAGTGAAACCAGCAAAGACTCCACTTGAGGAAGGATACAAAGTCATACGTGAGGGGGAGATTGAAGAAAAGCCCTTTGAGGATGAAAAGTTGTACAGAAGGATGGTTGGTAAGTTGATTTATATAACTATCACAAGACCTAATATATGCTTTTCCGTGAATCAGGTTAGCCAGCATATGCAAACCCCAAAGATGCATCATCGGCACATGGTAGAGAGGATTTTGAAGTACCTCAAAGGCACGGCTGGTCAAGGAATCTAGATGGGAAGGAATGGCAACACCGATGTGGTAGGTTATTGTGATGCAGATTGGGCAGGAGATAGGAATGATAGGAAATCAACCACAGGTTATTGCACCTTCATTGGAGGTAATCTAGTGACTTGGAGAAGCAAAAAACAGAAGGTGATCTCTTGTTCAAGCGCTGAGGCAGAGTATAGAGCCATGAGAAAGCTAACAACTGAGTTGACATAGATTAAAGCTCTCCTCAACGACCTAGGCATCAAGATCAACAGACCCATCACTATGCATTGTGACAATCAGGCGGCCATCCATATTGCATCCAACTCAGTGTTTCATGAGAGAACAAAGCATATAGAAGTGGACTGCCACAAGGTGAGAGAGGTTGTAGAGCAAGGAGTGATTCAGCTGAGCTACACAAAAAGTGAGCATCAACTAGCAGACATCTTCACAAGGGCTGCTAGTAGCAAGGTGTGTGAGTTCATCCATTCAAGGCTTGGACTCACAAGTGTCATCCCTTAGACATAACCCTGGCCGAAGGTTCTTGTACTCTTTTTGTCCTAGGTATGGTTTTATCCCATGTGGTTTTCCATACTTAGGTTTTTAATGAGGCGAGGGCTCTAGGGTCCAAGCTTGTCTAAATCCTTTAGTCAAGCTTGAGGGGGAGTGTTAGAATAAGGGAAACATGTAGGGTACATGTTGGACTTAAGGAAACATGAAGGACCAAGCTTCGGCAGTAAGTTTCTAAAGATATTCAAGGTTTCCTAAAGAAACCAAATCTTGATTATCTACTTACCTAAAACCAACCTTAGCTAGGCCAACATGGTTTCCTAAGACTTGTATAAATACCCTACTTGTGTACTCTTGTTATTCATTACAATCAATACGTTTTTCTCAGTTTTTCTTTGTTTACTTCCTTACTTGTCATTCTTCCACACTCTACAAACTCAGTTTACTCTGAATTCTTTCACAGATCAAGCTTAAAGCTTTTAATGATTTCAAGAGTTCGAATTTAGAAAATTTTGAACAGGTAATGCGGGATTACCTTATAGAGAATCATCTATGTTAGAGAGAAGTGTGGCCGCTTCAATGGAGAATAAGTTGGGCTTATTTCTCTAGCAACTCTCACAAAATCGGGTAAGAGTTTCAAGGCCGTAATGAACCTAACCATGAGAAATGGAAGACGGTCAGGAATATATCTGTGGAAGACGTGTACTTCGTTTACACAATAAGACGAACAATTCAAGGACATCGCGTCAACTGAATAGTCAGTAAAGAATGCATGGGACATATTATTTTAAACTATTAGTATTTTAATGGTTTAATTATTTGGGTTATATTGGGCCCAAATATTAATCGGCTAAACAATTTGACTAAGTCATATTAACATATCTGTAGTTAAGCAGAAAAGGAACCGATCGAGGAGTTGGCGGTTTGGGAAGAACGCGGTTCTCTCCAGACTCATTAATTGCATACATTACATAACATAAGTCGGCTACATGTTTTAGCTATAATATATTAAAATATTAAATGCTACTTATAACATAATAAAAAAGATCTAGGAGGTCAAGTAACTTTTGTAAAACGGAAGAACATGATCTCAACCTTTGATTTTGATTAATCTGACGGTTGAGATTAAGTTGATTTTTAATTTAAATTGGTAGTTGAATATGTAAAATACACGGGCGGTTGAGAATGACGGTTATCAATCTCAACCGTTAGATTATTAGAATCAACGGTTGAGATGATGTCCAACTGTCCTATGTATAAATACATGTCCTCTTTGATCTCTTTCCATAAAACATATAATAAAATTGTTATTTATCCCTTAATTTTTTTAAATATAATTTTTGAATAAAAATTAATAAATTTAGATTAAATGATGAAAATATATTTATATCGTATTGATGCATGAATCGTTAGTTCATAAAATGGTGTAATATGTTTCATGAACCTTATTTTTATTTAATAAATAATATGTTTCATGAACTATATGTTTTCATAAAATGGTGTAATATGTTTCATGAACCTTAATTTTTATTTAATAAAGGGTTAATTACGAAAAACCACCTTCATAATAGGCCATATTCCACGCCACCACCCTTATATTGTAATATTACATTCGACCACCCGTATAATTACTGACGTTCCCAAACAACCACCTATCACTGTTCCGTCAAATTTTCCGTTAAATATGTTAAATTTTTAATATAATAATAGTATTTTTATTACAATACACCACCTCTATAATAAATATGTGTCCACTTCACCACCTTTATAATCAGTTTGGTTTCCATTTAACCACCTCTCCGTTAACTACCGTTAACTGAGGTGGTTCTTTGGAAACGTTAGTAATTATAAAGGTGGTCGAATGTAATATTACAATATAGAGGTAGTGGCGTGGAATATGGCCTATTATGCGGGTGGTCATCTGTAATTAACCCTTTGATAAATGATATGTTTCATGAACCATGATGTATTATTTCATAAAAAAATATTCACAACATTATATGATCAAAATTAATTATTTATTATGTATGGTTCATGAAACAAATTGTTATTTCATGAAAGAAAATCTATGAATCAACATAAAGATTAATTTGACAAATAAATGGTGTAATATGCTTCATGAAACTTAATGTTTTATTTAATAAATGAAAAATAGTATACTATGTTTCATGAACCATAAGGTATTATTTCATGAAAAAATATTCACATTGTATGATTCATGAAATTAGGAGATTTCTGTAAATATGAGTATTATATAGGTGGTCTTCTAGAAATGTGAGTATTATATAGGTGGTTATCTAAAATTTAGCATGTGTGTATAATCGCACGCTTAACGATTTTTGTAACGGAACAGTAACGAGGTGGTGACTTGGTAACGACGCACCTTATAGAGGTGGTTTCTCTAAATACGTATTATAGAGGTGGTTTCTGTAATTATGGCTATTATACGGCTGGTTTTCTAGAATTTACCCTACTTCATGATAAATGTTTAATAATTACATGATGCTTCAATTTATTTTCGATTAATGTCAACGGAGAAAATATGGCTAGAAATTTTCAAAAGAAACTCTCAAGTTCGAGAGCTTATTATCATTGCAAGATTGCTATTGGCTGCCCAATTTGAAATCACTATATATACTAAAACTTCGCCGGCCACAATGCCCGAAAATCAATACACAAATGATTATATAAGGTCAATACAACCATTAGTTCTGTCATTGTTTCATAAAACCTTTTTGTTTCCTTATTTAGTTGTAGTTGTAGTTGTATTGTAATGCACTGATATATTATTATTTTTCTTATTCCATTTCCTATCTTTGGAACACCAAACCCATACTCAACTTGACTCTATATATCTAGATGACGGTTTTTGATAACGAAGTTGTTATAGTAGAGTCATTTCGTAATTAATCGATAAAATTATGGCTTTCTGCAAAGCGATATATATTACAATACTGGTTTTTTTAAATTGTTTATTATATTTAAATCTTAAAACAACATTTGCATTGATGTACAAACAAATATACTCTGTATTTGTAAATGTTTTACTTTAAGTTATTTTTTGTTTCGTTACTTTATGATGTTGTTTGATGTTTTCTTGGTCCATTTCAAGTTCAAAATGAATATCGAATGATGAGGAAATATTTTGGGAATATTTGAATAAATTACAGTTAGAAACGGGTAAAAATATACAAATCGAGCAAAGTGGCAGCTCGTAAATGCAGCCAAACCGATCCATCTTGAAAAGAAAATCTTGCCATAAATAGATCAAATACCCGTATGAGGAAAATAATATCTTATTAGAAGGCAAATTAAATTTTCTATAACATTGTTGTTTACTCAAAGATCAAATTCAGAGTGCAAAGACATGGAATGGACCTTAAACTAAGCTTGACATATTTTTGGCCAATAGAGATTTATTTCGAGTTTAAATATTACTAAATAAATTGCATGTGATATGGCTATAGAACCCACATTTTTGAAACAGTGGTGCATGATAAGAAGAGAAGTATTGATGAACTTGGTCACGTTATGAAAATATAATCTAAGGAAGAATCTTTTTGATTTAAGAAGGTACTGTTTTTTTGGAATTAAAAATCACAGTCGCGGCTTGAGTGCGCACTGAGAAATCTCTAGATGAGCGTAACAGCATGCAAATCACGCCAACTGGGTGGAATCACACCATCAAAATGTGACATGCTCGACCGGATTTATCAGGGGATTCGAACCTACTAATGCATTTAGTTGTTATTGTTGATATGACTATTTTTTGGACAATGGTATCTTTGGATTTTTGTGGGATGTAAAAAATTAGGGCATTAGATGAAAATGAGTTAAGAAAATGTTGTGTGAAACTACACTTTACTTTTCAGATTTGAGAGCTCGGATGTTAATTTGGATGATCTTTTTCCTAACTGAAAGTGTAGCAATTTACTATATGTTGCAATATTTCTTTGTCCTCGTATGAAATTCTTGAGTTTGTCAAATTTGTTGATTATTATCCAAATATTTCTATTGCTTATTGAATTTTATTAATTATTAATGTATCAATCGCATTAGCCGAAATAATGTTTTCTAGATTAAAGTTGTGAAAATATTATATGAGATCAAGAGAAACTCAATGGTTTGGCTCTTTTATGTATTGAAAGAGATATCTATGATAAAATAGATGTTGATTCTATTAGAGCATCATTCACCATGACAAAAAAATCTATTATCCATATCTCTCTTCAATTTTATCTCTCAGTAAATCATGATTCATGGTAAAAAAGATCATGGACATCCCCGTCATGATTCTCTAAAAAAACCATCATTTTATTCTGAAACCCATCAATTAACAAATAAAATTATTCAAAATATATCAAAATATATCCACATGGGTGTCCATTTGTAGACTTAAAAAATTAAGTTAAATGGTATATTTTTAAAAATCAAATTTTTTTAATTTTTATGATATTTTTAATATCTAATATGAACAGTAAAAAGTTCTGACACAGTACACATGAAACGTTTTGATTGGTTCAGTTCTCATGATAGATTCTCAAATTCTACCATGAGATGGTTTTTTTCATGAAAAACTATAGAAAGTCCATGCGATGATAAAAAAACGTGCAAAAAACCATGGTGAGGATGTATGGTAGAATCTCATGGTATAAAAAACATGATGGGGCAGTACTCTTATTAGTGTTTTCGCCTCTAAAAATGTCCGACGAAGACTCCATATTTGACGTTTATATTTGTTGTGTTTCATTGGTTTAGAAGATCAAATTCGAATCAATAGCGCCTGTCGAACATTTATAAAAAAAATCTTCTAATATTGGAAGACATTATTGTATACTTGCATTGATTCTGGTTGTAATATGTATCAAACTCTTTTTTAGAAGCCACAAAGTAGGCTTTCGCTTCTTGTAATATGTCTCAATTTGTTAATTTGGCCTATAAATTTGTTATACTGGGCTGCCTTATCTTTGTCGCCCCTTTTCTCATCAACAAGCTCATCGATTGCTTCTCAGTCCCCATAAATAAATTTTGTAGTCGTATAATCATATATATGAGTTATAACAGTGGTTATGTATGTGTGTTTGGCATACATATGAGGAGATTTACTCTGGTGGATCCACTACTATTTGGTGGATCCATGAGTCCAACTATTAGCCATTGGATGGTAGAAAATCAATGGTTATCTATAATCCACGTGTCCCACTATTTTTCAATTGAAATGCAACTAAAGGGTAATATGGGAATAGTTAGTATGTTAATTAGTTTAGTTAGCATTTAATGCATGATGTGATGTTTACAACCCTCTCTCCTTAATCAATGTTTACAACCCTCTCTCCTTAATCAATGTTTAAAACCCTCTCTTCATTTAATGCAATGTGATGTTTACAACCCTCTCTCCTTAATCAATCCTTCTCTCATTTTCATAATGTCATTTTTTTCATTTCCTTCATACCTCAAGCTTTTAAAATTTCAAGTTTTATCATAATCTCCTTAATCAACTCCGACCCATATTCTCAATCCATCTCAACCCATTCTCACCCGTTTACTTGTAAACCCATCTCAACCCATTCTCAACCCATTCTCACCCGTTTAACTGTTGCACCTCACATGTGGTTTCTACATTTTAACTGCTGCACCTCACATGTGCACCTTACTATTGCACTTCGTAGTTGCATTCCATAGTTGCATTTTACATGTGCATTTCACACATGCATTTTGATCTTGCATTTTGCAGTTGCATTTTAGAGTTGCATTAAGGGTACAATTGTGTTCCATGTTCATTGTATTGCTATTTTTGTATAAATTTAATATGTTTCCGTGCTTTTAAGTTGGCTAAATAAATGGCTAGTGAACATTCAGAGCAATGTGCTGATGCAAAACCATTAGAAATTGTATTTTACTTGCAAATCACATTTTAGAGTTGCATTAAAGCTACAATTGTGTTCCATGTTCATTGTGTTGCTTTTACCGGCTTCGCAGTAATGTTTTCAGTATGATCTAACAAATGCAATTACAAATTACAAATTGATTTCCTTGTACCAGGCTTCGCAGTAATCAAATTACAAATTATGATCTAACAAATGCAATCAAAATGCATCAATAAAAAACAAATTACAAATTAATTTCACGCTACACCAGATTCGGATCCTAAAACATATGACAAGTGTACAAGACACATTACATGCATGAATGAATGAGCCATATTGATCGATCATGCTGATGCACTTCCCAAGGTGGCAAACACAGCAAGAAGAACACCTGCGTAAACAAACAAACATTAAATTTCTCAGCTTTACGAACAAACAACATAATACACATTAGGTAACCATAAAAGCAATAATCAATAAACATCAGAGTAATAGTCAAAAGATTGAGAAAGGGGTAGTGATCAAATCAATGAAACAAAATGCAATTATATACACAATTTCATACAAACAGATAACCATGAATGCAACACCAAAATGCAACAATAAAATGCAAAACTTAAATGCAAGAGCTAAAATCAAACTATAAAATCGGCAACTTCTATTTAAAATGGATTTATCATATGCAACTATAAAATGCAACTATAAAATGCAACTTCAAACACAATGACAGAATTCACGTCAAATATCCACCTAACATACTCACCCTTCAAAACGAAATGCAACACCAAAATGCAACCTAAAATGCAACACCAAAATACAACCAAGCTCAGATGACAACATTCATTTACATAATTCAACAAGCAAAACTTTGAATCTTTCAACCAATGTTACTGACCAGTAAACCCCATAGTCAAATTCAGAGCAGAAATCATACAAATCTCCTATTCTCAAATTCAGAATCAATAAACACCCAAAGTCAACCCAATATACACAGCTCAACACAAATCATACTATATACTCACTTCAAATTCCCCCAATATCGAATTCTTCACATAATCTACACACAAAAATCCTTCCCAGAACCACAACAAATTCAAAAAGGGAAAGAAAGTCATACCATTCAGAGCAGAAACCACCAATACCATTGACAACATCTGAGCCAAAACCCTCCGAGCCTCCATCAATCAAAACTCAACCTCACCCTCCACTCAACAATAACTCAATTTAAATCTCATCAACTCCAACAAACTCAGAGTGGATCCAGATCCAGATCCCAATCTCCATCTCCATCTCCATCATCTACGGTTTCCCTCTTGGTTTTGTACTCTCAGCCTCCCTCTTGGTTTTCCTCTCTCAGCCTATTGTATTCTCAGCCTCTCCCCCGTTGCATCGCTGCGTCTAGAGATGGGTTTCAAAGTGATGAATTGGGTGAGAAGGTGAGAGAAGATGAGAAGGTGAGAAGGTGAGAAGGTGAGAAGGTGAGAAGGTGAGAAGGTGAGAAGGTGAGAAGGTGAGAAGGTGAGAAGGTGAGAAGGTGAGAAGTGACAGAAGGAGTTTCTCACATAAATGACCTAACTACCCTCATCCCATTAAAACTCAGTCCATTGCTAACCAAACTAATTTTTATCTCCCTCACACGTGTCACAATTCTAACAATCTGATATATCAAACGTATGGTCCAGATCTGGACTCATGGATCCACCAAATAGTAGTGGATCCACCAGAGACGCCCTCTACATATGAGAGTTGGAGTTTGAACCCTACTTCAACACTTGTTTATTATTTTGCTTCAATTTTACAGAAATTTTATCTTATACTAAAGTTTAGCATCAAATTTTGTATTCCTAGACTTTATAACTTAATTTTGCAATGCATTATTTATTTATATTTTAATAATTTAAATGCATATTTAAAAATTAAATTATATATTTATATTTTGGACCAGTCATTATGATGAATTGTCGTCAAATAACCTTGGTGATCATTCAACAAACTTGCAACTGCGCTAAACCAAAGCCAACTCAGGTCATAAACATCCGCGGAGCCATTGGGGCAAGACTCCACGTATCAGCGCTGCGGACAAATACAAGTTCAGCTATGGGTGTCCATCGGGCCGGGTCGGGCCGGGCCTCACCCTAAAATGTCAAGCTCGAGCCCTAAAAATCGAAAAAAAATCGGGCTTTTTGAAAAATTCAGGTCGGGCCGGGCCGGGCTTCCTTAAAATTCTAAAGCCCACGGGCTTTGAAAGCCCGTTGACTTAGGGCTTGACCGGGCCGGATCGGGCTTTTCAAAAATAAATAAATAAAATTTTAATATTTATATTATTTTAAAATATTTTTATTTAAAAAAACAAGATTTCGAGTTGAAAGTTATTTTAAAGCCATAATTGACGCACCTAAAATATTATTTACACAAATCTGATATTTTATATTTAATTATACATTAAACATATGTCTTCATTTTATATAATTTTGAAAAATAAAAAAAATTGGTATGTATTAGAATTACTATTTCTAGCAATTTTTATTATGATCATATCTTTCATTTAAGTTAAAACTATACTTGATTATTTAATATACATCTATTATTGTATGTTGTCGTACTCAAAATCAAACAATATATATTTCAAATTATACGAATTCGACACTAATATTTTTAAATCGTATAATTTTATGCACATTTTTTTTTCGGGCTTTTGTTCGGGCCGGGCGGGCTTGAAAGGACTAGCCCGAGCCCGGCCCTAAGTCATCGGGCTCGGGCCACCATCGGGCCGGTTAGCGGGCCGGGCCGGACTTTTACCGAGCCGGTTAGCGGGCCGGACCGGACTTTTACCGGGCCGGGCCACCGGGCTTTTACCGGGTTTTCGGGCCGGCGGGCCGTTTGGACACCCCTAAGTTCAGCAGCAAAGCCAAGCCAAGCCAAGAGAGGCCTACACTAGCTCGGGTCCATATCAAATAAGGTTGTCGTGCGGTCCAACCAGCTCAAGATTGATTATGTCTTGTATCATCAATGCTAAACTTTCGGGAGCATAGCTTATCTGAGCCAAACCTTATTATTTATGTCACATATCATAAGAACTAAGAGTTAGTAGAATAGTGGTGTAGGAAGAATTTTAAGATTTTGGGTTTATCCCACATCTTTAGATTTGGAAATTTTGTAATATCTTTTATTATGTAGTGTTCTTTACTTTTATTGTAATATACATCTTTTAATCAATAAACAAATTGAGTTATCTCAATGATAAGGGTGGGTTCCCTTTATTTACGAGTGGACTCCTGTCAACCTGATGGACTACAGAAAACTTTATCTTCAGGTTTTGCGCTGGCGATTCCCTATTAGCTTCAGTCATGTCAAATAATAAGTGACTATTTTTTATGTTAATTTAGCGAATGTTAATGTTAGCATAATTTACACAGAAGACATGCATTGCCCATTTTATTTTTCACAAATTTAACTATAATCTCATTCAAATATTGCCATTATAATTGATGATAAAGTTTATAGGGGGAAAAGCTGAACCCAACTCGCATACATTCGGGAAGCCAGCAGGTATAACTTGTGTACAGGAATGGTATTCCCTTAAAAACTATGAATATTGGATTTGTAGTTGTCAACCTTTTATTATGAAGAGCAAAAAAAAGAAATAGATTTATAATAGCAAAAAATGTCTGAAAGATAATACTGAATTAAAAGAAACAAACAAAATAAGGAAAAGCTATACTACAGCCATATAGCGTTCGAGTTCTGCTCGTGTCTGCAATATAAATGAAACCATCAGAGCACGGGGCATTAAGTACTTGATGAATACGGTTTCAGAGATGGGAAGTTCTTCTATTTCTGTTAGCAGACAGTCCTTTGATTTACGCTTTATGTAACCACTAAATTTGAATAATATGGGCAACATTTGACAAGTTGAAATAAACTTAACTTCACAACGAGTTCCACACAATCTATGAAATCTAAGTAATGAAAGTTGACTTAATAAGCCCACTTTCACTTGTTCTTCATAGAAATTGAATTATGATGGATTGGAAGAATCATCCACCTATGACAAGATCAAATAATGAGAATCTTTACAGCAAAATCCAGCCAAAGTCAGAATAATGCTGACATATGCAATTTATCATGGTATCAGAGCGGGGCGAACCTGGGCCCAGTATGTAATGTGAGATGTTCAACTCATTTGGCCACCGCTACGGCGGTGGATTGGTAGTCGTGGTCAACGCAGGTTGAGACGATGATTGTTACGAAGTCGTGCCACATGTATGGGCGACGGAGTATTGGAGTTGACATATGGCATGCACAGCTTGTTAGCTGAAGGGAAAGTGTTGAATAATAAAGAATGTCAGTTCCCACATCGAATAAATGATTGAGAATTGCTAAATATATATTGGATCATGAACTATGACCTACAAGTCGACTTTTGGGTCAAACTGGGGATTGGTCCAGTATCTGCTTGCAATTTATCAATTTTCACTGATTCCAAACTAGGTGAGCTTCGAATAAGACAAAAGGCGCATGATAAATGTTCGATAGAAAAAAAAATTCCAGCCCTTTGAACTTTATATCCTTTAAATTCTCAAGCGTGCCAAGGTGCTTCAATGGTAATATAACCAACAGCCAATGCCTAACAGCAGAGAAGACATCAGTTATAAATAATCAGAATTTATAAAAGAAATAACAAAATTTAGAAGTTAAAATTAACCAACTTTCAAAGCATTAGCAGACAAGGTGAGCCTCTCAACTCTAGGCATAAGTTGAGTAAAGTTGTTCAATTTACACGGTCCACCTCCACCTACTGCTGCTAGTTCAATCTCTGCGATTAAACAAGCAGTAGTTAAGTTGGGATACTCTATCAAATGGAATTTTTCCTTGCCTTTGAGAGTCAAAGTCTGCAGCCCAGGAGCATTAATCGCAACAAAGTTGCTCCCCACAGAACCCATTTCTTTGAGTTCCAAACTAGTAAGCAGCGGAGAGTTTGCTTTCACAAGTAACTCAAAAGGTATAAAGACGCGATTGAGGTTAAGCGAAACAAGACTAGTAAGACCACTTAATACAGTAGCAGATGGTTCAACATACCAAATGTTGAATAATGAAGAATGTCAGCTGACAAGTTGTCCCACATCGAGTAATTGATTGGTAATTGCAAAGTATATATTGGGTCATGAACCATAACCTGTGAGTCGACTTTTGGGTCAAACTGGAGATTGGTCCAGTATGTGCTTGCAATTTATTATGGTATCAGAGCGGAGCGAACCTGGGCCCAGTATGTGATGTGGGAAGGTGTTCAACTCATTTGGCCACCGCTGCGGCGGGGGATTGGTAGTCGTGGTCAACGCAGGTTGAGACGATGATTGTTACGAAGTCGTGCCACATGTATGGGCGACGGAGTATTGGAGTTGGTATCTCGGCATGCACAGCTTGTCAGCTGAAGGGAAAGTGTTGAATAATAAAGAATGTCAGCTGACAACCCACATCGAGTAATTGATTGGTAATTGCAAAGTATATATTGGGTCATGAACCATGACCTGCGAGTCGACTTTTGGGTCAAACTGACAAGATCAAATAATGAGAATCTTTACAGCAAAATCCAGCCAAAGTCAGAATAATGCTGACATATGCAATTTATCACGGTATCAGAGCGGGCCGAACCTGGGCCCAATATGTGATGTGGGAAGGTGTTCAACTCATTTGGCCACCGCTGCGGCGGGGGATTGGTAGTCGTGGTCAACGCAGGTTGAGACGATGATTGTTACGAAGTCGTGCCACATGTATGGGCGACGGAGTATTGGAGTTGGCATCTCGGCATGCACAACTTGTTAGCTGAAGGAAAGGTGTTGAATAATAAAAAATGTCAGCTGACAAGTTGTCCCACATCGAGTAATTGATTGGTAATTGCAAAGTATATATTGGGTCATGATCCATGACCTGCGAGTCAACTTTTGGGTCAAACTGGGGATTGGTGCAGTATGTGCTTACAATTTATCTTGGTATCAGAGCGGGCCAAACCTGGGGCCCAGTATGTGATGTGGGAAGGTGTTCATCTCATTTGGCCACCGCTGCGGCAGGGGATTGTTAGTCGTGGTCAACGCAAAGGACTCGTGCGCGAGTGGATTGGTTGAGACGAATTAGAGTTGATGTCTCGGCATGCACAACTTGTCAGCTTAAGGGAAGGTGTTGAATAATTAAGAATATCAGCTGACAAGTTGTCCCACATTGAGTAAATGGTTGAGAATTGTTAAGTATATATTGGGCCTTGAACCATGACCTGTGAGTCGACTTTTTGGTCAAACTGGAGATTGATTCAGTATGTGCTTGCAATTTATCAACAAAAACTTAAGGTCAAATGCAAGCAGGTGAAGATGAGAGTAGGGTTGCTCAGATAAAAATGTGGTATAATAGAGATTGTTAGTTCACGTATCTTATTTTGAGTCAACATCTCCATCCGACTGCATAAATCAAACCTACTTCCAGTTCTTTCAATACCTTCACTACACAAAGAAAACTAATCAATATCTGTTGGAATTTAAACGAGAATTGGGAGAGATTTTTAATCGATCACTCTACCTCTTATTCATAGATAAAACATAACTTTAAATAGGTTAAATCTTATCCCACATAGCACTAAACCCACTAATTTAGATCCACGGTTACCATCTACTCCACTAAGTAACTAAGTCCTAAATATTAGGACAAAACATGACTCTCACTAACGACCAAATCAAACATAATTAATAAAAACAACTTATCAAACTACAACTAGATTATCTCTAACAAGAGTGCAATTCGTGTGCGATCCATGTTAATTTTTGAACCAATTGCACGTTGCCACATAAGTGCATATATGCAAAGAATAACAAAAAGTGCACAAAACGACAAATGCATTTATGCACTAAACGACAAAATTATAAAGTGCAACTTTTAAACCATTGGATCAAATTGATCCAATGGTTGTTAGATAGATCTCAAAGTTCATGAAATTTAAGGTGGGTCTCAATTGATCCTAACTCTCTCTAACAATATCACCATCGTGTTTCGAAAGAGCAGAGTCAAGAATGCTGATAAAATCATCCAATCGCCATTGTTGAAAAATGGAAGGTTAAATTTCAATTTCCTGACACAATTCCAGCAGAACCTTCACCTTTAGGACAAAACACTCGTCCTTACAACAACACCGAAATCATCACTCAACCAGTCCAAAATGTAATCTATCAGCATGTCAGGAAGCGAGTTGATTCTGTCTTCCGTGAAATCAGTGACAATCCTTTTTGTTAGAAATAGTGTCAATAAAACATGATTTGTATATTAATAAATGCTAAATTAAATAAACAATAAGGAAATTGATAGAAATATCAAACCAGATTGTTGAATCTTGTTAGGCAATTTCCTTAAAGCTTAATTGCCTCCCTTTGTGATGGGTGTGGTTTGGCAACTGACTTCCCAGGATAAGACAACAGGACTTTTAGCTAATTGCACTGATCAGGAGAAGCGAAGTAGACTACACCTTCAACTATCACCAAATAGAAACTGTTATTCTAAGACTCATGAAATGGGAGATTGTTTGTTGTATATCAATTTTGGCGTATGAATATTCAATTTACACCTTGCAAGGATGTTAATCAAGACTTGAACTATTCGATTCAATGTACACAAGACACCGAAATTGACTTTCAAAATGAGTTAAACCCGTTTTCTTCGCACACTAAAAAATTCATATAATTTCCAACACTTTTCGCATTCCTCTCCATTATTTTTCTCACTGCAAGAGTAATAAGATGGATGAGTTTTTATATTAAATAACGAGTAGTAGTATAGTTGAAACAGAGAAAACATTAACCTGAATACAAAAGTCAGTTGAGCTGATCAGTGTGTTCAGTTCAGCTTGATGAGGTCGACTTGATAATGGGAAGAACATAGAAGATGAAAAGTCAGCCGACAATGCTTGGTATTGTGTTTTTAGTTTTTCTAAAAGGCGGTGTAAATTGAAACAAAACGGCACAGTTTATGAGCTCAAGGTTTGGGAAATGGCAGCGGCTGCGGCTCAACTCAATTTCTGATTTCTCATGTCAAACGCAACACACATTTAACAATGACTTGAGTCAGATATGTTTCGAGTGACCGAGGAATTACTAACAATTTGTGGAAATTGGTTTTATTAGAAAATCTCATTTCGGCCTGGCCCGGCCCATCCCCAAGTTTCTTAAAATATCAAAATAAGCAGCTCATAAATAAAATATAATATTTTATGAGTTTCAAATTAATATCTCTATTTACTCTACCAAATTATTAATCAACTTAAAACAGATTTTTAAAACATGTTTTTTAAAATTCTACACAATTGATGGTAAAATATACCGTATTGTTAAGGAGATTAAATAGATTTTACAAAGGTATGTGTGCACCATTGTCTTCATGATTTTCGGAAATGATTACTAATTTGATATTTATAACATAAATATATGTATGTCTAAGTCAAAAAGTAACGTGGTATAATTAGATTTAAGGATCAATTGACTAGTTACTTCTCGTTTTGTCATGATTCTTCAACTTTAACATTCAATTTGTTTATCAAATAAAATTGATAAGTAAATGAAATGAAGTGTTTATTTGATATATATTCATCACATGACGAATATTTATATCCTTCAAGTGCCTTCAGCCACTGTTTATTATTTTAAATAGGGTTAATTTCAAAAAAAGGGTCTTGGACTATCTTCCAATTTCATTTAGAAAACCGGACCCGAGTTTTCAAATTGAGGTCTGGACCATCCTAATTTTTAAATTGAGGTCCGGACTATCCCAATTTTCAACTTTTATTATTATATATTTTATATCAAATATATGCACAACAACAATCTTTTCAAAAAATACTAGTATAATTAACCCAACAAAAAGACTTTTGTAAATCCTTCCATTAAAAGGAGTTATAATAAATTATATAATTTTATAAAATAAATTTAAATTAATATTTTAAATGTCTTTGAATTGAAAATTGAGATAGTCTAACACTTTATTTGAAAATTAGGATCTTTATTTGAAAATTGGGATAGTATATACCTTTATTTGAAAATTGGGATATTCTAGACCTCAATTTGAAAATTTGGATAGTTCGGATGTCAATTTGAAAATTTGGATAGTCCGAACCTTAATTTGAAAATTGGGATAGTCCGGTACTCTAATTGAAATTGGACGACAGTCCAGAACCCTTTTTTGAAATTAACCTTTTTAAATAACATTAGTTTTATTTGATGTTATTGTCATTTTAAACGCAAAACGCATCACACCACCTAAAAAGAGTGCACAAATTTTTGTGGTAAACTATAAAACAAGTAGATGGTTACGAAAATAGACAAATGATGTTATGTTATGTGGATGCTGGATTGTTTTTTCACCGCACCAAACTCTCCCGCACCCACCCCTAACTTAAATCGCCAACTAAGTCCGGGTGAAATGAACAAAAAATATGATGAGCTTATTCACATTATTATGTAGAGATTGTATCATTTGGATCCATCCAATTTGGTGGATTCGTGGATCCCTTTTGCATCCGTTGATTGCATTTTTTGGACGTACCAGATTGCGCCACGTATGTGCATTTGTCATGTGCACATCACGTGTGCACATGAAAAATGCACACGTGCAAGTCACACTCTTCATTAATGCGTTGGCAGAATTTGATGCGTCCAAAAAATGCAATCAACGGGTTCAAGAGGTGATCCACGAGTCCACCAAATTGAGAGGATGCACATGATACATTTCCTTATTATGTATTCAGCGGATTGAAATGAAATCAAGCACGTGATTTTGATGATTCATCCATCTATCAATCTGTATGCTCATCGATTGCAATCCATTTACTTCGTGACAATAAGTCTAACATGTCAATGTTGTCCTAGAAGGTAACAGCACACTTGGCCACCACATAATACTTTTTATACATTGTGTGTCATCAATAAAATTGCAATTTGCATTAACAACATTTGCGCTTATTATATATCCAATAAAACAAGTTAGTATCGGTTGACATTTTATTTTCTGTCGGAGGAAAATCAATAATTGAATTAATTAATCTACTCTATCAGTAAATGAAAAAAAAACTTCATGAAATTGTATGTAGTTTCAATCATAAAATTAATATAAACCAACAACAGGGATAAACCACACTCACACTACGTATTTGAATTTAAAATTAAATTACTAATTAATTAAATTGCGTGAACTCCACCTGTTTTAATTGCCATTGTGCATTTTACTGCTACTGTATATGGAAAACAAAAATATCAAGCGTGCTATAAGAAAAATTAAATATTTTTCAGATTTTTATGTGTTAATTTTACAAGATAAATTATTTATTATTAGAATTTTGGAAAAGACATCAATTACTACAAGTTTCTGTACTACTAATATACTCTTGTGTGCGTATTCTGCATGTGAATTGATCTTTTCCAAAAAAATATTATTAGTACCTGGCCACGTTTTATACCCGTTGATGTTTTGTGTATCAACTTAATGTAAAACAAAAGTTTTGTAGTTTTTACTCTTGTTTATTTACCTTTATATAATCTTACAACAGTGAAAAGGTTTTTATGATGTCAAATAACTTTTTATGAGAATGCGCGCTAAGAGAAAATTTTCTCTTGTTTTAAGCTGTATACTCTACTTTCAAGTTTTACTCTTCATTTCTTCCCTTCAAATGAAAGAATCTTTTGAAAAAACCCTTTTGTTAAAATATCTTTTTAAAATACTTTGTGCCAATCAGCCATAATAAAACAAAAAAATGTCAATTCATCAAATTATAAACGAAAGCGCTTTTTGATTAAGTATACTAATTCAATATAAATTAACATTATTATTTATATTTTAAATCATTTAGTAAATAAAATGATTTTAAGTATATTATATACGGGATTAAGTCATAGGAGGGATATGTAAGTTTTTGTGAGACGGAAGGACATCATATCAACCGTTGATTTCTATTCATCCAACGGTTGATATTGATAACCCTCATTCTCAACCGCTCGTGTATTTTGTAAATCAACCATCCATTTTAATTCAAAATTAATTTAATCTCAACCGTTCATTTTGATTAATTTGACGGTTGAGATTAAATAAATTATGAATTAAAATAGGTGATTGAATCAGCAAAATACACAGGCGGTTGAGAATGATGGTTATCAATATCAACCGTTGGATGAATTGAAATTAACGGTTGAGATGATGTCCTTCCGTCTCACAAAAACTTGTATGTCCTCCTAGAACTTAATACTATCCAATCATATGGCTTAATAATTAAATAAACTAGTACTTGCCGCACAGTCAAGCCTGTGCATTTTGAAAAAATGAGATTTGTTTACGGGTAAGGATACATACCAGAAAGGACCATGAGCATTATGATGGGTAGGAGCAGGTGGAAGGTAGACTTGGCTGTCAACAAATACATCTGGCAGGTGAACATTTGCTTTTTCCGCATACTCTTTAGCAGCATCCAAAACATCCTCAACCAGATCCTGATCAGCCTTCCGACAGCGCAATAAGACAGAAGGTTCTTTCAATATCAGCAAACTCTGCGAGTTGAAGTGTTGGTTAGAACTTAGGATACAAACTGCAAGACCATTACGACACTAAGTTTGGTACTTCAAGTATACCATTAAACCTGTAAATTCTATTTGTTCATATGAAATGATCGACTGGCTAATATAAAAACACTATTCCTAGAGATAATTTTAATTGTAATTGGGTGAAGGTGCGAAAAAAGCCTGCAATGCCAACATTCTTAGAAGGGAATGGCCAATCACGAAGCAAAACCATAAAAATATTGTGTTAATATTGAAACCTATTAAAAATTTAGTCAACCATTTTACTAAACAAAATACGGAGTAACACAAAAGAGTTAAAATTCAAGTTCAGTTAATCAATACGGTAAGGATATTTAGCCATCTACCTGGACTATGCGATCTTTCAAAAGCTTCTTGTACAAATGATGATCCTGGCTTACATGCAACAATTCCTTTGACGCCGCGTCTTTCATGGAGTTGACAACATCGACATCCTGAGCTTGCAACACTTTAATCCTCGAAGCATTTAATTGCATGGAGTACTCACTGTAACATGAAATCCAAAAATAAGGAAAACACACCGATCCTTTCAAATCAAGCAACACTAACTGCAACCACGGCTCAACGCAACTAACTACACAAAACAATAATAACAACAAAACACTCACATTTTCTTCCTGACTTCAACCTGCTTCTCTTTCCGCTCATACTCCTGCTTAATCTTCTTCTTCTCCGCTTCCACAACTGCAACTTCTCAATGTTGAATTCCTACACACCACAACACAAATCAATACAATTCAAATCAATCACTAATCAATCGAAATTCATCAAATCACACAAACGCATACATACCTCTTCAGCAGATACTGAAATCTCATTAGCCTTCTCCTCCGCCTCCTGGCGGATGAACCTCACCATCTGCTCGATCTGCTTCGAAACATCTCCGTCGTTCATCTTCGCCGCCATATTCACTCTCTTCAAACTCGCTGACACGATTTTCCAGACGATATGATGATTGGCAGATTAATGAAGAAGACGATCCGCAACATTCGTTACCCTCCACATACATAAATCTTATAAAAAATCTGAGATAGATAAATGAGATATATTGAGGCCGTCGACAGAGGAGACCGTTGAGGATGCATTCCCTGAGAATAGTGTCCACTGTCCAGAATGATAACACCGTAATCTTCATCCATAGCCAACGGAGGTGATAGGCAATGGAAAACGGATCGGAGAAAAGAGTAAAGTGTATAATTTAGGGTTTGTTTATTTGATGAGATGCGAAGAAAGGAGTATCAGCAGAGAAGATAAGATTGAACCGTTTCAATGGAACATGCTTATCTCTTTTAAAACAGTTTTACGTTTTTGTCCCTAAGGAGTACTTTTCATTTGTCTGTGTGTAAATTTCGGAAAGGGCATTTTTGGTTATGAAATGTGGCCTCAATAACTGTTAATAAGAGGCTTTGCATTTTAAATATAGTAGAGATATGTTTTTAATAACCAGTGATTAATTTTTATTCAATAAATTATCAGAAGTAAGTATCAACCGATTTGATTAAGTATTTCTGACTAACAAAAAGTTCTCTTACCAAGTGATATAAACAGGATCATTGTGGAGCTCTCCCCTAAGTGACACGAACATTTAAGAAGAAAATGGAAGACTGAGACTGAGAGGGTCTCATGTACGATAGATGAGAGCTTGAGAAAACATACACATACAGATAGATAAATATAGTTGAATGAAGGGGAAGTTAATGAAATGGCAGACCAATTGATATATGATGTGAATTGAGGAAGCATGTGGTCATGTGAGGGAACAGAAACAAAAAACAATGACACCCAACAGCTAAGAAAAACAATAATACATTTGTCGACACCACAATTTTTTTCTGGCGGCTTTAACTCACCGGAAAAAGCCTGGCCGAAACTTGTATACCGGAATTAATGGATATATATATAGAGGTTGTATCCTGTGGATCCATTCAATTTGGTGGACTCGTGGATCCCTTCTTGCATCCGTTGATTACATTTTTTGGACGCACCAGATTGCACCATGTATGTGCATTTGTCATGTGCACATCACGTGTGCACATGACAAATGCACACGTGCAAGTCACATGCTTCATTAATGCGTTGGCACAATCTGATGCGTCCAAAAAATACAATTAACGGGTGCAAAAGGAAATCCACGAAGCCACCAAATTGAGAGGATTCACATAATACATTTCCTATATATATTCGTTAATCACCAAGCTAATGGATACAAACACAGCTAGCTGCTCAAATAGTTATTCAGCATATGAATAATAATTTAATATGCACAAAATTAATAATGAACGAATTGATGCTGAGCACATGAAAGTTGAAACACTTAGAAAAGAAACTGGTGGACCATTGTTCAAACCACCAATTATATTGGAACTGATCATTATAAATTTGCATGATAAAATAATTGCAATATAAAGCAATGAATGTGGATAGACATTTATGTTTGTCATTGATTAAACTGAGTTAATACAACTCTAATTCTTTGGCAGTTATAAAATATAACGGATTGCATGTATTTATGAGTTCATGTTTTACATACAAATACAAGCGTTGTATTCTCTGCAGCAAGCTGCTAGCTATTTAATCCATATCATCAAACCATGTAGCTGCATTGCATTGATCGAGAGCGACGTATCGACCAGCCGGGCAGCCAGATCGATATTTCTTACCTATCATCAGTTAATTCTCTCTCGATCAGATGGTCCCAAAGCATCCCTTGGTGCTGCATTTGCATCCAATCTATATTTACTTTATTCTCTCTTTGAGAATCAGATTCATCAATTTCCATTTTCATTCGATGCCCGCATGCCAGATTCCTTCTTCTTTTATCCTTTAGAGATTCGATAAATTATTCACATTGTAATACAACCACATAGAAGAATGGATTATTATCAGCTAGGTATGATTGCATATACATGTGCATTATAAGAGAATAATACTCTATATATGTAGAAAACATATAACATGTGACATGGTCCCAACATCAACTTAGAAAAGTCTCTATCCTCCTCAAACCCTAAACACTCTCCTCGATCCAGCTCATCTACGAATGACAGCCAGTTTTAGTGACCCATGTTGCCACGTGGCGACAGTAACCAAGCCAGCTTAGCTTTGATCAACAATGCATTTCTCCACCAACATGACCATAAATATATATAGTTATGTAACAGGATCGGAGTGTTTCTTCATTTCAGCTATAGCTGTTACATATTATTCTATTCCTAATTAATATCATTCGAAAATGTTAGATTGAAGCAATCAATTATTTGAAATTAATGTTTCTTAAGACGCATCATAAGTACTGTAATGGCGACCTAGCTAGCTATAATTAGTTATACCACATAAATACCTGTCTGTTCTTTTGTATTGAGATTTTAGTTGATGAGTGCTCTTCAAATTAATATAATCTTGCGTTAAGTATATGAAGTTGACATCAATAGGGTCTCACATTTTTTATCAAAATATTAAGGTGTACATTTCAATTATACTTGAACAAAAATTAACTCATTTGATCATTTCAACACAACGATATATCTCAAAACTATCGATTTTTGGTTTATGAGTTTGAGATCCTGCTTTTGTAATAGTTAGATAGATTTTTTATTATAAATACATTTGGAGAGTTCTATCGATCATGTTTATAATTCGTGTCTATGATTCAAATTCAAACTTTATCGCCGATTTGTCCACATGTGTCGCATTTTAATGGTATTAGTGCTCATTTATTCATGCGTAGATGACTCCTAAACAACAATATGCCCTTGAAGAAGAGAATTTGAGAATCAACACAAACACATACAATTTGGAGTGATGAGTTGTGGCAGCAATTGAGCAACTCACTAATAGTTGCTCGACAGGATAATTGTTGGAAGTCCGATTTTAAGGTTGACATTATAGACTTTTGGTGGAAGATTTACAGTGAAGGAGTTTATCGATTGTTGTGCTCTAGTGAAGGAGATTTTTGAACTTCAAGAAAGTCATGGAGGATCGTCGTATTTGTTGGTTACGATGATGGTACTAGCCGTATTGACTGCATTTAGCCACTCACCGCATTCAGCCCTATTGACTGTATTGTTATAGACAGAGCATCACACAATTTGATTCAACAATTTGATTCAACAATTTGATTTAAAGTTGAAGTATTTTGAACCACATTGCTCTATGTACTTGTAACACCCTAATTTGTTAGTCTCATATTATTGGGAGAAAAGATAAATTAGTCTATCACGTTGCCACGTGGGATAAGTGACATAGCAAAGCTTGAACAAAATTATCGACGCAAAATTCGCAGATAAAATTTCTAGGAATTCACTTGTACAGATAAACTAAAATCCGCCAGTATTGAAGAAATTAACTCTCAAATTTTTTGGTGTGGGGTATAATAAAAATTGAGTATCAGCCTAACTCGTTAATTCCTCCATCAAATGTAAACCTCCCCGCATCAACAAGCTAGACTTGTAAGCTCGAATCGGACGTCGATCAAGTACAATATGCTTCAAGGGATTGATGTATGTTATAATCTACACCCTGTTTTTCGAACGAATAAACTATTTTTGATGCATAAAACCAAGACCCTAACTCCTATCACTCGATTACTTTTTGAGATAACTGAAAGTTACACTGAAAACTCATAAACTTAACTATTTTAAGTTTTTCCCATTTCAGCTTGGTGTAATTAGAAGTGACTTCAACTTCAGTTTAACTTTATTTCATTAAAAAAATTTAGCATTGGATTCATAATTTAGTTTTCAAAATAAATAGTTTTTAAGAAAATAAAGTGAAATGAACTTAGTTCAAGCTAAATCAGTTCAGTATAAATGATCGCATTATTATAACCTTCGTTGTAATAAATAAAGGGAAACTTGTTTAAAGGGCAAAGCATGATTCTTAAACCTTAAGAGACTCACTTTCACTTTCTTCCTTCCTCCGCACTTCCCATAAATTAGGATTCTACTCAAACTTACTTATTCGTCCTCTTCATTTTACTTTTTTCAATGGTTGTGTTTATTATTAGGGCAATTATCGGAAAGAGGTTTACTCATGTTGATGTATTTTTTTGGTGGATTCGTGAATTCTACTTTGCATCTATTGATTGTATTTTATCAATTTACGAGATTTTGTCAAATTAATAAGATATTTGAGTTGCACATATTTTGCATGTCTGACATGTTCAATGACGTGGTGTAATCTCAGCAATTGATGAAGTGCAATCAATAGATGAAAAATGAGTTTCACGACTCCTCCAAAAAAGACGGATCCACATAAGCAAACCTCTTATCGGTTTGCTTAAAAGGTTTGCTTTCTTCCAAAATCACTCCTTAATTACCTCGTTAATGGTATTTTAGAATAACAATATTTTCGAGACAAAAAAGCTGGACAATAATCCAAACTTTAGAAATTTTCATATTTAAAACATAATTTTCCTACGATTGACTTTTCAGAAATAATATTTCTTAATATACATAATTTTCTGCAATTTTGTAGGATAATTTTGAATAATTAAGTCGGTAATTAAATACATATTTAGATTGAGAATTGGATAATTCATTTGTATACACACTTTGCGTCCGAAGCAGAAATTGGTACTCACCCACCTTTTCTTTGAACGCTTAAGTTTCAAGCATCAACATTCTTCCTAATCGATTTGAATCTAATCCAACCCACGATAAAAATAATAACTAGATAAAATTAAATGAAATCATAAATTGAATAATTATCAACAACATTTAAAAAATAATATTATTGAGGGATGGCAGCTATGAAATTGAGAGTCAAAGCTGTCACACACTTTAACTTTTGTGCATTTTCTAATAATAAATACTCACTTTAAACTTCTCCTCTTCTTCTCTCTTTCCAACTCAGAATGAACAAAACGACCTCAGCGACCGCCGTATCTATGTCTCTCTCGCCGCCGCCCTCCAAGCGTCCATGGTGGCTCACCGACCGTAAGGTAATAATCAGTCGATTACTCAATTCGTCTCTCTTTAATTCCGAATTCGATTCGACGACTTTTGTATGCAGATAACTGATAGATACATTAGAGAAGCAAAAACCCTAATCGCAACCGGAGAAACCACCGCCGGACTCGGTTTAATCGAATCTGCTCTCGCGATGTCCCCAAGCTTTGAATCCGCGCTAGAAATGAAAGCCAGATGTCTTCTACACCTCCGCCGTTATAAGGAAATAGCAGATATGCTACACGATTATATCCCTAGCATCCAGCTACTCGGATCCGACGACTCGTCATCGTATTCTTCGTCCTCTTTGGCGAAAGAGCGAGTCAAGCTTCTACCGTCCGATGATCGGAAGACCGGATTCAAGTGCTTCTCGGTCTTCGGTTTGAAGAAGAAAGTCATTGCTGGATTGTTTAAAAACTCATCAGAGCACGATGCTGCCTCCTGGAGGTAATTTTTCTATTTTCTTACATTTTATTATTATTATTTTCAACATTAAATTATAAATGAAATTTATGTGTAACAGATATCTGATCCTCGGTCAAGCTTGTTGTCACTTGGGATTAATGGAGGATGCTATGCTTTTGATCCAGACTGGAAAGCGACTTAGTTCAGCTGCACTACGTCGCCAGAGTAATTCCTGGACTGACGATAGCTTTTTCGTAAACATTGCTGCAGATCCCAGTTCTCTGGCCCCTCCTCCTCCCACAGAGTCTGAGAGCACTACACAGTTGCTGGCACAGATCAAGCAGCTTCTTCGACGTAAAACTGCTGGCATTGCAGCAATGGAATCTGGGGTTTATGGAGAAGCAGTCCGCCATTTCTCAAAGATTGTTGAATCCAGGCGTGGAGGGCCGCAGGGGTTCCTTGCTGAATGCTTTATGCTCAGGGCCACTGCTTATAAGTCTGCTGGCAGGATTGCTGAGGCCATATCTGATTGCAACAGGACTCTGGCGCTGGACCCAAGTTGTATGCAAGCCCTGATCACAAGATCATCTCTGCTGGAAGCCATCAGATGTTTGCCTGACTGTTTGCACGATATGGAACATTTGAAATTGTTATATAACTCTATTCTGCGAGACAGGAAGTTGCCTGGGCCGGTCTGGAAGCGACACAATCTACATTATAGCGAAATTCCTGGACGGCTGTTGGGTTTATCTAAGAAGATTGATGAACTGAAACAAAGAGTAGCCAATGGCGAAAGCAGTAATGTGGACTACTATGCTCTAATGGGACTGAGACGTGGGTGTTCCAGATCAGAGCTAGACAAAGCTAATCTGGTCCTCTCTCTGAAGCACAAGCCAGAGAGAGTCACAGCCTTCATTGATAAGTGTGAATTTACTGATAGCGGCGATCTTGATTCAGTTAAGGAGAGAGCTAGAATTTCAGCTTCTTTGCTGCACCGTTTGCTGCAGAAGGGTTATGTGCAGATATTAGGCAATGTGATGGAAGAGGAGGCGGCTGAAAAACAAAGGAAGTTGGCTCAGGCAGCACTGGAGGCCACAGCTTTGCAAATTCAGAAACAGTCAAAAACTCTGGAAGCAGCTGCAGCAGCAATTAAATTAGAGTTCAAAACTAAAGTCGAAGAGGAAGTGTTTATCAATAATGAAACATGCCCATCTCTGGAAAACAGCTCTTCTTCATCAACAACAGTTTACAATGCAAGTTTCTGTAGGGATCTTGCTGTGGTTGGGAGCCTCTTAGCTCGAGTAGGATTCAATCATCCCATCCCAATCAAGTATGAAGCATTGACGTGCTAAGCTAGAGATGATGGTGCTAAGGTAGAGATGAATTCAAAAAAAATGGTGGGAATTAAGTGGAGGATTTTGAAAGAAAGTTACTGCAATTGGGTTGGCGAACATTTTTGTGATACATTTTGGTGCTTGGAAAATCCAATTATTCCAGTAGCTTGCTGAAGCTGTGTAGTACTCCTGTAGTAATCAAAAAAATAAAAGACTGTCTTATAATTATGAGATAGGGGTGGGTTGTACAGACTACAGAGGACTTACAAACTTTTGTGTCCTGTAAACGGAGCATGTTTATTTTTTCTTAAATGTTTATCTGCAGGGACCAGTTGCATTTATTACTGCCAGCAAATTTAATACTAATGTTACGTTTCAAGGTTCTTCACGAAGAAATTAATTCAAAGAGGAGGCAGTGAAAGGTGTAGGTACTTGATGCGTGGGATGATGGGAATATGGCCTGAGGGAATGGAAGAGAGAATCATATTAATGCAAAATTGGATATGATAGAATCTGTCAGAAGGAGATGGTGAATTATGTGTACCAAAGAGATGAGATGTCTTATCAAGCACACATCTCCTTTCTACAATGTCAGTACAGTACACATAAAGTCATTACTATCAATGGGAAGAGATTTGCTGCAAAATTTTTAACAAAGGGTTGCATTGAGTTCATATATGTGACATTAATATACATGCTATTCAAAATGGGGTTGGTGCCCCCCCTGGTGGAGACTTTGCTGGTAAGTTTGGGATGTCACTCTCTGCGCATAGCTCAGCAGCCGAATATGCTACTTTATGGAACATGAGAGATTGGCTACAAATCATAAAGTGAAAACTGAGTCTTGAAACTCAAGTAAAGGAGACTGTAACTGCAGCTTTGCTTTGGTTCCATTTAAAGCTAAGCAAAACCCCCCATACGCTATACCATATACATATCTACAATGGAATAGTATTCTGTATGATCGATCATGCACGTGATCATAACCTCCTTGTTGGCTAGCAGCCTTTGTAATGTTGTACATTTGAACTTTAAGATTAATGGATTAAGATTAGTTAATGGCAACATGTGTTTTAATTAATAAGTATCAGGAATATCATACCATGCACTTTGAGAAATGCGATTAGGATGAGGAACAAGCAACAAGGTGATGGATTGAATTGAAGTTTGTGCCAAAAGTATGACAAGAGATGATGTCATTTTTGGAACCCCCATGTGGTTTTTCAAACAGTAGGTTTTTTGAACCCACGTTACGTTTTATCAACACACACTAGTGCTGTCTCTGATGCACTTTTGTTCGTTGATGGAATCGAGAGAGAGGCAAACTTTTTTAAAGAGAGGAGGATGATGAAAGTGAAACTAAAGCCCTTGGCATTTTCTATCCCTAGAGGTTTTTAGATTCCCCGATCCAAGCGCCGGGCTGTACTTCTGTGCATTGCCCACTTGCATGGTTTTTGTATACGTTGAATGGATTCAATGTTGTATCATACTAATGAAATGCTTCATCATCAAACCAAGAAAACAACAAAACAACATCAACTTTGATGACTTCGAAACCAGAGCGGCCATATGTAATCTCTGACTCAAATATCCACCCTACCATACCCCAGCCAAATACTTTCATACGATTGATGCATCAAGTATAACAAACACCTTTGAGGCGAACTTCATGATGTATAAACAAGTATATCATGAATTTATTAATGTTTTTCCTTAAGTTTTTTGTTCAAAATGCATATCGAACGACGTAGAAAGGTTGAGTGAACATTTAGATGAATGGCGATTAGAATTGCACAAAAACGACCAAAATCAAGCAAGTGACAGCACATCGACCTATTCAACTTTTAAAGCTCGTCAAATACAACACAAATATTTGTTAAAGGCGAGTGATGGCTCGCTGAAAAGATTTCTCAGTTATCTACAAATATTCTCTTAATGCCAAGTTTAAATTGGAAATGTTATATGCAGACATGGACCAAAAATGAGTAAGACAGACTACAACATAAAAGTACAACCTAGGTCAAATAGAAATGAAACCAACACAGATAAAGAGAAACATTATGACCTTCAAATTGAAAGGGTCACGAAACCTAGAGATTTCAGATCGGACACCAACCAATTGATCAATTATTCTACATTTTACTATATTTTGTTTTACTTTACGCTTCTTTTTACTCACTACTTTTATTTATAAAATACGTATGTATTGAGTTATCAACATGTGTGAATAGTTTTGTTGTGGTGAGGGTCCTCACGGATCCTCTAGGAATGATGTAACGCAACATTCATTTGTATAGTTGCAAGTTTGATGTTTTGCAAGGTTTATCTTTTATTAAATTAAATGCATGTAGCCCCGGTCCTAAACGATTCGGGCCGTGGCGAAAATAATTTTACGCCTTTTTTTGCTAAAAATAATGTTGAAATTTGCTTATCTGTGACAATGATTTTTCACTACTATTATATTATCAACTATAAAACCTTAGGTGGAAAATAATTTTAGGCCATTTTTTAGAAAATAAATGATTGTGGGCAAGCCCAAAAACAAATATTGAGATTAATGGAGAGCATGATTTGAACTAATGTCGGTTAGGTGCTTCACTGACCAATTTTCAATGAGCAAATCTTCAAACTGATTATCCCATCCACACCAAAATTTAACAGGCCTCCTCATCGCCTCCACCCCATCTTCTCCCCTTTAATGTTCTTCGTCTCGCCTTCTCATCGCCTTCTCGCATCTTGGCCCTCGTTGGCTCTGAGTGCGGTTGTGGATGCTTCAGGCGCTGATGATAGTAACAGTTGCGGCGGTGGTAGAATTGGGTGTTATTGGACGTGGGTTTCGGATCTAAGGGAGCGATGGCGTTTTGGAGTTTTGCAGGTGTGCCGCCTGCTATTTTTTGTTGTCACTTCATTCACCTGCTGCTGAGGTCTGCCGCCTCCTGTTTTGCGATTGGTTTTTCGCGTCCTTGCCAGCTGGTTTGTGTGCGAAAGCTTTGGATGCCTCTCAGCCGGTTGCAAGCTCGTCCGTCTTTACTGTTTTTTCGACGGCAGGTTTGGCTCCGTTCGGTAGTCCGGTTGCAGCTTGTCCGTTTGTGGTGTTGTTTCGGTGCTCGTTTGCTGCTACTGTCTCTGGGTTGGCTTGGCTGGTTTTCGTGATGATGGCTGCTGCTGCTGTCTCCGGGTTGATCAGTTCGAGCTCGGTTCTATGATGGTGGCTGTTGTTGGTGGCGGTGGTGGTGGCGCCAGCTCTTTCGTTGGCTGCTGCCGGTGGCGTCATCTCGGTTCTTTCGCAGCTGGTGGCGGCTGCGTTCTTCCGTTCCACATAGCACGCGGTTTGGAGGTGTGCTTTGTTTCGGCTGGCCACGTGTCTTCCTTTATTTCAATCGCCATCCTTCATTGCTGGTTGTCGGCTAGTTTGATTGATTTGGTGGTGCTTGCACGTGTTGCTTGCACGTGTTGCTTGCACGTGTTGCTGGATGTCGGCTATGTTGTTCATACTGGCACGCCCGTTTGGAGCCGGTGTACACTGAGCTCCTTTGTTTGGTTATCATCATTGGTTCGGTTAATTCAACAGTCGGTTCAACTAACTGAACCAATTTCTATTAGTCCACGACTGGTTTTCTTCCGGAAATATCTTTTTAGAAGCCCAAAGTCACTATCCTTTATTATCACAGCGTTTTCGGATGACAATCATCATGGGCGTACTTTAATTTTCAGTCGCAACACATTTTTGTACATACTGAGGCAAAGTACTCGGTTTAGTCCTTATTTTCACTTTTTTATACGTCTAGACTAGACTGCGTCAAACTAACTTTTCTTAGCCTTTTAAGTCCTCGGATTGTACTCTTGGCCTTTGGCCTTTCAATCAAAAAAAAATTAACAGGCCTCCTCCTGAGATTGGGCCATGTGCATATGCACATCAAGCCTACTCTCAGTGTCGGGCATGTATGCATGTTAAATATTCGATGAAATATCTATGTGTATTTATTAGTGAAACTTGTAAGGAGTGAATGAGAATTAAACTTAGGATGTTTTGAGATACTGAACATGCTAGTCTATAGTGTATTGTCTGTGAGAGACTACCTCATTCGACTTAGTGTAGTTGTAAAGCGAACATAATTTACCGATCAATAGTCCAGGGGATGAACATTATGAGATTCAAGTTCTACACAGTTCAACAAAGCGAGAGTTTGAGAACCGTGTCCTTTATGTATCATCTCCATTCTAGAGAAGGAATGACAGTTAAATCTAGAATGCACAATATTCTAACCTAAATTTACCAATCAACTTATTCTATGCATGTATGAATGTTTCAATTATTCTCCTATTGGTGAATCTTTGCTGCGTTTTTACATTATAGTCATAAAAAATGTCTCTTGTCTTCAACACTTATTGGAGATACCTCGTTTCTAGAGGATAAAACCCTCTTTCTTTCGTAGACTAGCAAAACTAATTCTAAGTAGCATAACATAGTCTAGGCTTTTATCTAAGGAATCAACTTTAGGCCACCCTAGGAACTATAAATTTTGTTTGACAAGTGGCTTGGGATTGTTTACTAGCCTAAAACTAATGGTTAAAAAATGGCGCCGTTGCAGGGAACTGCCTTTAGACTAGTTTGGTATTAAGTGTTTCTTATGTTTGTTTACTTTACGTTCTCTTTTTTCCTTTTAGTTTGTTGTGATTGTTTGCATTTTTGCTTGCTATTCTCATCTATTTTGTTCTGAATTTTTATTTATTGAAGTTTTCTTGATATTTTGATAGGTGTTTGAATTCAAACAAAAGAGTGCGCATGAAGAATGTGCAAGAACAAACTTCCACCGTCAACACCTAGCCAAACTTCTCATCTTACCGTCATTTCATTAGACCGACGCATGCTAAATTTTATTAACTCATCGCCTTCAGTGTTCGCTAATAAAAAAAGTGTAGATACGTAGAACCGAGACCGAGGAATGATGAGAATGGTTCCATTTCACTGGAGGAAGATATACAACGAATTCGGGATACATCATCCCAAAATCAGCAACTACATTTTAGCAAGGACTTTAAATAGGCTATTGAATATTTATATGTTCATGTTCTTGATTGTTCGATGTATAGAACCATTATAATTATTTTGCATCGTGTGCTGAATGTGCGCCTTGACATTTTGTGATTTAAAGGAACATATCTAAGTGAATTCATATATGTTTTGTTTGTGCATTTTTGTCTTATCTTTTGTTTTGTTATTTACTTTGTATTAATAAATCTATAATAGTTATCTTTTTTAAATTTGATTCAGATGCGCAAAAACGTTTTTGTTGAGTTCCAGACTTTGCGAGATCACTTGAAACTATTCAGTGTCATCAGCATGCAGCATTCAGCAGCTGCCTTTACATGAGAGAAGTTTTTTGATACTTCTAGGCAATTTTTTAAAAGTTTTGTGGTTTGTTCATATGCTTTTGTTGTTTATACATGACTCTATGCTACTTGTATGTATGTTTGAAATGCATTAATTATACTCACATCATTGTATTCATCCAACTGTTTATAATTGATCACACGTTGCAATGTCTGCTAAGAAAGTATGTATTGTATTTTAAAAATTTATTTAGCATGAGTTGTGTTTTGATTTTATGAATCACTTCTTTAAGTCGATTGATATTCGTTTTGATGATTGTATTCACATGTTTCGATTTTGTAACTATCTTAGTTCAATTCATTATTAAGCTTTTTTCATACATGAAGTGTAACATCCCACATCGACAACAATGAGAAAGAGAGTTAGCTAGATAAGGTAACTTGCCGAGTCTTATGTCACCCAAGTACCATTGTTTTTAAGATAAAGGTCCTAGGTTGTGGTGACCTAGGGGGCTTGGGTGGCATGTGTTTCGGACAAGCTAGGCTTATAGCGGCACGGATCGGCTATCCAGTCGGTTCGTTACAGATGGTATCAGAGCTGACTCTCCACAGCAGATGACAACTATGAGGTTTAAAGGCTGATGCATACGCTAAATACATACGTAATGCTGGTAGAGTAGAAACTATGTTTGATGTCCGAACGATTTGCTGCATTTTTATATTTTTATATGATATTCAGGAGCATATCCGTATCTTGACAAGTTCTAATACTTATTGGGAATGAATTAGACTTAAGTGTGGGGTATTTTGTTATACAATTATAATATAGATATATCTGTCTTTTGCCTTAAGTACTTGTTTGTTCCGCTATATTATGAGGTCGCTTGATGCTTTCTTCATACATTCCAGTTCATAACACATTTGGAATGATGTGAAATGTTTTTGAGAATATTTGAATGAATTGTGCTCGAAAATGCATGAAAATGAACAAAACCGAGCAAAGTGACAACTTATGGTGGTTGTAGACTCGCCTAAAACACCTCGAATACCCAATTGAGGAGCGTAATGTTTTGTTAAATAGATTAATCATTTATCAAATCTTCTTAGTTTACCCAAGCTAAAATTTGTAGAGTAAATGCTAGTTTTTAGTTTAGAAACGCAGTTAGGCAGACTTTGATACAAAGTTCAGCATAAGTTTAAGGCCATCACCTATAAATATTGAATTTTGGAGCCAACAACAGGTGAGCCGCCTCTCTAGAGGTGAAAACCTAGCAAAAAATCCTTAATCACGACCAAGAAATCTCAAGATTTCAAAGCGGACATCGTAAGAGAAGACTTAATAAATCTTCTACTCAACTTATCTTTATTTTATCGCAATTTAATTTCCTTGTATTGTACTTTGTAGTAGTGATTATATGAACTTCTAAGAGTGACGTACACTACGTTTGTGTATGTAGAATGCATGCTTTGATTGATATTCTACAAGTTCTACCTTTGTTCTAATTATATGCATTTGAGTGTTTGACAAAATACCTATGTGTGTATGTGTTAGTGAAACTCCTAATATTTGATGATGATGTTGAAAATTTCAAATAATTCTTCACCCTCTGGGACAAGGAATTCATCACCTAAAGCGGCAGCTCCAGAAATAGTAAAATACATGAATCTTTAACCTTGTAAATGAGAAGCAATAACGCACCTCGAGACATAAAATTTGAGGTCAATTTTTTATGATATTAATGGCTCATATGCATTCAGAAAGGGGAGAAGAACACACCAAAAACCAACTATTATATTGCCACCATTTTCCCTTTCTTTTCACACGTTTTTCAATCATTTTGGAGCTGTCTTTACAACTTGAATAATTCTTGATTTTTGGAGGCAAAATCATCTAACCTAAATTCGTAGTGACAACGAAAGAAGATAAAGAAGACCGCATCTTCATCATAGATACTTTGTGACAATTTTCTAACTTACAAACTCTTTTTTATTTCCTTGTATTTGGTTGTGATGAAACTTATGTGTAACTAAATTCACCCGATTTGGGGAGTTGTTTGTTAACATGATTTGAAAATTATTACTGAATGATTATTTTTTGTGAACTGTAACAAAAAACTGTGCTAATTACATGCTTGTTAGCGTAACCTAGCGGTGAACTACATTTACATGTCTTGCATGATGTTTGTTTGATTCATTTTAGTAAAAAGCCTTGCAGTGTAGCTATTTTTTATTTATTCATGCTATTATCAATCTTCTTGAGAACTTTGCGGTTGATTAAAGATTATGATTTATAGAATTATTTGCATAATATTTTAGCATATGTATGTGTGTTGTGTCTCTAGAGGGAATAACTAAATAAATTCATGTGATTTTTGTAGGGTAGTGATTATTTTTATGTTGCAAGCAACTTCTTGAATAGATGTTTTGAATGTGATATTTTATTTGTCACTTGATAAGAAAACAATTCGAACCCCCTTGGAAATTAGTAGAAAAAATATATTTTTGAATTATATTGTTCTCTTTTGGATTCAACCCTACTTGCTGCTTGCTAACTTGTAGAAAAATAATAAATTTAAGTTTGGCGCTCTCAACGACGTTCACGTCAAGGAACTTGAGTTGAATCTAGTTTGCGATACTTTAGTTTAGAATCCAATAACAACTATATGCATGTTCAAACGTTTGCCTGATACTTTTATAGAAGTGAAGTATGATTGTCGCTGCATTTTTTTCAAATTTTTTTATAAAAGAAAACATATCTTCTTGTCGTCAACATTTATTGGAGATTCCTCATTGTGAAAGGATCAAACCCCCTTCTTTCATAAATTAGAATACAATTTTTACTTAGCTTGTAACTAGTATAGGCTTTTTGCTTAAGACTCGACCCTATGCCACCCTATGAAATTTAAATTTTATTTGACAAATGCGTGACTAGGATACATATTAATTTACTAAACTAATTATTGCTCATCACATCACAGAGAATTGCACGTAGTATGATGGTGATTTTCATATATACTTATGTAAGTTCAATCCATGTGCATTATTTAGTTATATGTTGTTTTTGCATGTATGACTCCTTTAAATCTGGATACATTCGATAGATTTATTAATTTTGTGTATAGATTAATTACAGTTTACTCATAAGCATATATATTTTAGTGGTACACGAGTCACTATTTGGAATGAAGAGCATAAATAATCTCAATCGTCAGATTTTATATAGGTCTGATAGGAACCGAATTCCGATTCATGAACCTTAATGTGTTATTTTATGAAGCACAATAAGGAAGAACAATCTTACAATAATCATAATTCTATAAATTATAGATATGAATATTTGATTTTAAAATCGAATAAAAATATTTAAATGAATATTCAATATGAGTAGATTATATTAAAATAATTAATAATATTCACAATGAACACATGTATGAAATTAGGAACTGATTAAACTTTTAGTACCCTTATTTATACTAGTACTCGCCGCAGAGTATAATCCTGTGCATTTTGACGTTGAAAGTTATATAAACAATACCCATATGATTGGGATAATTTTCGGATTGGTTGTCTGATTGGTTACCTTCTATTTATTTGATCTGAAATGGGTGGTGGTTAGATAAAGATAAGTGAATATTAAAAGTTTCCAGAGCGGTTGGTGTTTTCATAACTGACCTGTGTAGTTTTTTCATAACCGATCTGTGTAGTTTTTCATAACCGACATTTGAAATTGGGGATAACCGTTAGAATGGGTTCCCCAATTCTTAATATGATTTTGAATAATACTTTATTAAACTAATTTGATTTAAACTTCAAATCTTACCTTTATATTAATATTACTCAGTGTTTCAGGTTTGTTAATATTGGGTGTTTTATTCAATCATCAATTTATTATGTGTCACTTCATGTGCAAAGTTCTTTTAAAATATGTTTATCTTTATAAAAATCCAAAAAGGTTGTTACTCTCTTTTTGTTAGATAGTTTTATGTTTTTAGAGATATATTTTTCTAAATTTACTATTTTATTTTTAGACAATTGTCTTTATTTTCCTAAATTTATGTAATATAATACCAATTTAAGGCCTTTAAGAAATCTTGATGGCTTATGGAGTAGGTAGCAAAAAATCTAACGAGCGTGTTTTGTTTTACAAGTTTCGACAAAGATGACTAGTTTATATAGGGGTTGTATCATGTGGAACCCTCTCTTTTCATGGATCCATGGATCCCCCTTTGCATCCGTTGATTGCATTTTCTGTTTGCATTTTTGACGCACCAGATTGTGCCACGTGTTTGCATTTTTGAAATGCACACGTGAGTTGCACATGACAAATGCACACGTGAGTTGCACATGCTCATTAATGCGCTGACACAATCTGGTGCGTCCAAAATGCAAACAGGAAATGCAATCAACGGATGCAAAGGGGGATCCATGGATCCATGAAAAGGAGGGGGTTCCACATGATACAATCCCAGTTTATATATGATATTCAACCGGTGACTGTTATTTTTTGTAAGCAAACAAGGTGATTGAATGCGAACATCGTGTTTTGTAGATGTAGTTTTTACGCGAATACATATTTAAGTGATTTTTTATAATCATGCCTATTATCTATATAATTTTTCGAATTTACCTAAAAATAATTGATGGCATCGAATACAACACAGAGGACACTGACATAACAACCAATTAACGATGACCAATCATTAGAACAAAAGCAAAACTAGTCATAAAGAATCAAAGAGACTCACAATGGAGATTCCATCCACAAACACCTTATAAGGCGTCTATACAACGTTCAGAAACAAAAGGAAATTAGAGAAAGAACACGTGAAAACCCGTGGAAAATCAAATTTTAAGTGACTTATGATAAAAAAGGGTGCAAATTCGAAATCAATGTGTGATTAATCTTGCTATAAAGCTGATACAAAGTTATGTCATTTTAAACTTGATTGGTTCAAATGCATGTTCGGTTAAACACGTCCAGTGTGCAGTTGCATCTGCTTGCATGGATCCATCCAATCCAGTGTGAATAAGAAGGCGCTGACTTGTGGCTTGCACGGAATCAAAGAATATTTTGTTTTTGAGATTTGTTGGGTTGGGCTTAAAGTGAATGTAAGCTCAACAAGAAAAGAGATAGCTTGACGGGTTTCCGGCCCATGAAATGTAAACGAGGAAATCTTCTTCCCAACGACATAATTACGAGCCCAATAAGAGTGCGTATCCCCACGTGGCACATCTTGGACCGTCAGATCAAAGCAGGATAATTATTAAACTATGTCGGCGTGTCTTTACTTTGAAAATATCTGGTCTCTTCTTTGTTGTATCTTCTCGCGACGCCTCTAGGGTTTTCTCACCGTTTCCAACTCCTCAATCAGAAGATGAGGTAACCAATCAGTTGTTGTTTACTGCAAACCAGATTCGCTTCTTTCTTTTTCACCGTCATGTTTTTGTTGAATCGAATCCGCATAGATCTTGATATTAACTTTTCTGATTATTAGGGTTTATTGAACATCCTCAATTTTATGTTCATCAATCATTCATTTACTTGAGTATTGTATAGAATGAGATTGCAGTTGTAATTAATTGTCGTTTTTTTGGCTTAGTCGACATCCTGAGATCAAATGGGCCGAGAGGGAGGACAAGGTGTACATCACTGTGCAGCTTCCTAATGCAGCTGATGCAAAGGTTGTTTTGGAACCTGAAGGAGTATTTGGATTCACTGCTAGCGGAGGAGCTGACAAGCAGCCTTATGACATTAAGCTCAACCTTCACGACAAGGTTAATGTTGAGGTAATTTCAGCTTGCTTTAATTGTATAGTTCGTTTGTTTCATTAAAGTCTGCGGCGTTATATTTGTTGAATGGCTTTTACAGGAAAGCAAAATAAATGTGGGGCCTAGAAACGTATTCTGCATCATTGAGAAAGCAGAAAAGCAGTGGTGGAAAAAGCTAGTCAAAGATGCAAAGACACCTCACTATGTGAAAGTTGACTGGGATAAGTGGGTCGACGAAGACGATGATGAACCTGCGGCTGGAGGTATTTTCACTTCAACTTCTGATATGTTTAATGATTCATGATTATTGTTGAGTGAAGTATTGAATTCTTTATATCCCTTGTTTTCTACAGGTGACATGGATATGGGTGGAATGGACTTCTCAGTAAGCGATACCTCTATACTTGTCTCAGGGTGAAGTCCCCATTTTAGTTAGAAGTTGTGTTAAATTGTTGTCATTTGTGCAGAAATTTTCTGACATGGGTGGAATGGGAGGTCTCGGCGGTATGGGTGGAATGGGAGGTCTCGGCGGCATGGGTGGAATGGGAGGTCTTGGTGGCATGGGAGGCTTGGAAGGCCTTGGTGGAATGGGTGGCATGGGAGGCCTTGGTGGTATGGGAGGCATGGACGAGTTTGATGACAGCGATGATGAAGGTACTTTCTCATCAAAATGCTCAATGTTTTCTCATGAATTTGATTCTAGTGGATAAACTTTGCATGTAGCACTTTAATTTGCTTCATTAGTGGCCGAGTATTTATATTTTTCGTGAATAACATTTGTGGAGAATATTATCACTAAATAGCTTGTGTTAATATAGAATGGTGCTGTAGTTTAATGTGTTCATATCTTTTCATTAATTAGGCGAAGAGGAAACAAGCAAAGTAAAAGATGAAGGAAAGGCAGAGGCAACAGAGAAAGCAACAAAGGATGCTGATGCTTAGCTTATAGAACAAAACTTATGAGACAAACTGTCATGGGTCCATTCTAAAGGTTCTAGAGCTGCAGTGTTTTTATATCGTGACTGAACGCATATGTTTCTTATTTGGCATTTTGGTTTGTGTTAGAACTGAAGAGTTTGTTATTGTTCCATTTTTCTCAGTTGTTTATGGTCCATGATTCCATGGTAACCTTACATATTGTTAAATTAATGTAACAATAAGTTATTAAAAAAGACAGCCATCTCCCAAACAATATGTTTTTAAGGTTGTTAACATTTGTATGCATGTCATGTTTATCATCACCTTTCAAGCACTTTGATTTCTAGGTTTTTTTAAGATTCACCCACATGCAGATCTCAGATCTCAAGTCCCCTCTCCAGTTGACTTTCTTCATACTGATGTACGTTGAATTTATTATAAATTCAATGCAGAAATTAGCAGATGGATGTGCATGATGATGGAACGAGTTTTGGGTGCTAGGCGAGCTCAGAAGTTGCAGCGAGCAATGATGCATTGCAAGGTCACCCTCCTATGTCTTGTCTTGACTATTGTAGTCCTTCGTGGTACCATCGGAGCTGGCAAATTCGGTAACCCCGAGCAGGATTTTGCAGACATTCGCGACCATTTGTATTCCTCCAGGAGACGAGCTGATCGTGTACTCGAGGAGGTCAAGACAGACTCCTCATCCTTATCATCCTCGTCCAATCCCTATAGTTACCAGGCGTTTGACATTAACACGATGTTCAAGGATGAAGGCCCCGAGGAGAATACTGATCCCAACAAGCCCTACAGCTTGGGTCCTAAAATCTCAGACTGGGATGAGCAGAGGATAAACTGGCTCAAGGACAATCCAGGGTTTAGTAACTTCATCAGACCAAACAAGCCCAAGGTTTTGCTGGTGACCGGATCGTCCCCCAAGCCGTGCGAGAATCCTGTAGGTGACCATTACCTGTTGAGGTCTATTAAGAACAAGATTGATTATTGTAGGTTACATGGGATTGAAGTGTTTTATAACATGGCATTGTTGGATGCCGAAATGGCTGGGTTTTGGGCTAAGTTGCCTTTGATCAGGAAGCTGTTGTTGTCTCATCCTGATATCGAGTTCTTATGGTGGATGGATAGTGATGCTATGTTTACCGATATGGTGTTTGAGGTTCCTTGGGATAAGTACAAAAATCACAACATTGTGATGCACGGTTGGAATAATTTGGTCTATGATGAGAAGAATTGGATTGGGTTGAATACCGGTAGTTTCTTTCTTAGGAATTGTCAATGGTCGCTTGATTTATTGGATACTTGGGCTCCTATGGGGCCGAAAGGGAAAGTAAGAGATGAAGCAGGGAAGATTCTTACGAGAGAGCTGAAGAACAGGCCGGCATTCGAAGCTGACGACCAGTCTGCGATGGTGTATATAATGGCCACGCAGAGGGACAAGTGGGGTGACAAGGTGTATCTAGAGAATCATTATTACCTGAACGGATACTGGGGTATTTTGGTGGACAAGTACGAGGAAATGTTGGAGAACTATCATCCTGGTTTCGGTGACCACAGATGGCCGCTAGTTACTCATTTTGTGGGTTGCAAACCTTGTGGGAAATTTGGCGATTACCCTGTTGAGAGGTGCTTGAAGCAGATGGACAGAGCTTACAATTTTGGGGATAATCAGATACTACAAATGTATGGGTTTGAGCACAAGTCATTAGCTAGTAGAAGAGTTAAGAGAATAAGGAACGAGACAAATAACCCTCTTGAAATTGAGGATGAACTTGGACTACTTCACCCTTCTTTCAAGGTCACACAAGTCTCGTCGTTTGCCTGATTCCAGCTCGGTTCAACTCAGCTACGAAGCTCTTCAAGTTATGGTCATTGATAACCCGAGTAAGCCCTGTTTTGTATACTAAATTCCCTCATAAGTTTGGAAGCGACTGTACTTAATATGTTGTACCGTACTATCTAAGTTTCTCACCCGAGTGGCTACTGCTTGAGTTTGATTTTTTTATTACAATGGGTACATTACAAGCTTAGAGAAAGCATTACAATTCACTATGGAAACACCAATCGTTACTAACTATTACATAATTTGAACCGCAAGAAACTATTACATGAGAAAGACTCCACATGGAGAGTAGGAAAAACCTTCTTCAAGACAAGAAATATTGGTGAGACCATTAGGTGCTGAACCCATGACCTAAGGGTACACCCCACTAGGACACCAACTAAGAGGCCTTGCTTGAGTTGGAGTTGATTGATTCTTTTGTTCCTTTTGATGTCTAAATTTTACAATAACAGAGACAAATGTGTTATCTATGGATTATGCATATTATCTTAGAAAGAACTCTTCTACTTTTAATCTTAACCATTTCTCATATTTAATGTTCTGTTAGAATTTTCACTCACTAACCAGCCAAGCCGTATAAGTAAATTCATAATGCCGTATAAGTAAATTCATAATGCCGCACAAGGAGTAGAGATAAAGCGGTTAGTCTTTTAGTTTATGTTATCATAGGTCAGTGGTTCAGTGGTATGAGCTGCCCCTAACCACGTGTGGATTAAATGGCCAGGGAGGGTCCGAGGATGCCTTTGGGGCCTTGGAACCTCGATCTAATGGGTAAATCGCCAAGGATGTGGGTCGGTGGTGCAAGGATTTCGTGAGTAACTGCTTGTCGGTACAACAGAGTGCTGGGTTTGCGGAAGTGTGTAGTAAATGACAGCGAGGTAGTGCGCCTTTGATAGAGCACTGTTGTATGCTGTTTTAAGTCCTTAACACTGCTTATATTCTAACATATTTTAGTACAAGATTACGCTTTTGGTGTAGTTTTGTATCTCAGGTTTAAAAGAAGAGTTAGAACAAAAGTGGAACAAGAAGGCTGAATCTCGGAACAAAAGACAACAAAGTGACAAAGAGCCAAAGACAACAAGCGCGCGAGCAGTGTGGCGTGCGAGTATGGGTCGCGCACAGCAGAGCAAAACGATGACGTCAGCAATCAGCGAAATATCCGGAGCGATGACGTCATCATGCGCAAAGAATATTTCTAAGTCGGTTTTTGGAGATCAAGATATTCCCAAAGCTGATTTTTAGGGATAAAGATGATTTCCTACAGATTTTCTTGCCTAAATATTCGTGGAAACCCTAGGAGGCAAGAGTATAAATACAAAGCTTCATGAAAATCACAAAAAAAGAAGCGTACTTAGAGCGATTTTGGAGAGAAGATTAGCTGCGCAGATAGAGTGCGCCGCCGACGCGAGCAAGCGACGCATTATCCAGATTTGTTACTTAGTTGTTTAATGTTTATTCTTGAGATGTATACATTCAGTATGAGTAGCTAACTTACTGAATTCGGTTTGGATTCAGATCTATGAATGACACGTTTTGAGGTTTTGTTCTTAATTGCATGATAAGTTTAGTATTATTATTCCGAGCTCAATTGCATGATAATTAGGTTAGACAATTAAGCGAAGCCTTGCACCGCAGACTTAGTTGTAAAATCTGTTATCTATAGTTAAACTATCAGAAGTACGTGACTGTGAATGATAGGAGTGACACTAGAATAGTCGATAGCTACCTTGACTGGATTCGTGGTTGACTAGACTAGAATTGAATAATAATATCATACGGACCTTGACCGAAATGTATGTGTAGGTTATTAAGCTGTGACAGGACCTTAACCAGCGTGAACTTTATGTCATGTATCTTTAGTAACCAATGATAAACGTGGAAATTCATAGTGAAGAATCAGAACCGAGCTCATCTCTTGCATATTTATTAACTTCTTGCGTGACTACTTTCTGATCGTGCACCAGTACCACTTGCGTAACTGTTTTCTTTTCCTTTAATTATTTTCACTCACAACCCCCAGTTTTAGTCGTAGATAAAAGAAGATTTCTCACCGTTCCCTATGGATTCGACCCCAGCTTACCGAGACTATACTAAGTAGGAGAGTCGGGATAAATTTGCAGCACTCAACGACGTGCTCGTCAGCCTTACAACAAGAATTTGCGGGAAAGTGTGGGCAAGGTGTGAGAAAATGCAGCAAAGTGCACTTTGGTGCAAGTTGATGCAGAAAAGAGGATGAATGTAGTGGAGACGCGGCAGAGGATTTTGAAAAATGGAAAATATCTCTGATTTAAACGTAAACCCTTTGTTATTGAATGAAATTCCCGATCAATGTGATCGGGCTGTGGTTACAATGATGCGAAAATGTGTTACAACTGAAAAGAAATGAAAATGCAAAGACAAATGTGGCGGTGCCCCAAATCGTTGGTCGATTGATGATCCCACCTTTCAAGAGTGTTTAATGATGATATGATGATGAAAATGAGGGCTCAGTCCAAGATTTTATAGGTCATGGGATCAGATTGATTGCACGCATTAAGTGCTTTGAGGCACATTCGCACATGGTTAATATGGTCAAGGCGTATTCACTCAGCCAAGGGAGTGTTGACCACATTTTGCACGTGTTCCTCATGGCTAGGACGCGGCTGGACATGGCTGGGCCACGCTTGGATGCGGCAAAGGGATAGGGAACACGCTTAAAAGTGGGCGAGCTCGTGCGAGTGCGTGATGGTGCTCTTGCGTGAGCTGGGTCGGGTCGGTATGGGTCGACTCAGGTAGGCTGATTCGGATTCGGGTAAGCCTGGCAAGCTTGAGCGAGCTCGAGGTGGTCTTTATGCGCAAGTGTGAGAGAACTCTCGCATGGTCTTTGGCGGATTCCAAGGGACGATGACGCTTGTCCTTAGTACTTTGAAAGGCCTTAGTGACTCTGTAGGCCTTGTGTTCTTGGCATGACTCGGGCTTTTGGCAGGTTGGGTGTCGTGGCTTGCCGAGGTCTTATTAACATCCACCCTTTTAATTTCAACCTTGTCCTCAAGGTATTTTTCAATCATCTTTAAGTCAGTAACATTGACAGGGTAAGTTAGACCCTTCCAGTCTGGAATGCTGGATTAGATTCAAGCTCAAAGTATGGGAATTGATTGTCAATGAACTTCCGCGGTTCCTGTTAGAATAATAAGCCAAGTTTTAATATCTCAAGTGTTTTGACCTTGAGTGATATTGTAAATCTTGTGTGATCAAAATCTGGCCAAAAGGTGGCTGGATAAGATTTCTGCAAAGTGGTCAAGAATCAGAAAAAGGAGGAGATGAGCTGTGTGGAAGTATGATCAAAACGGCAGCAAATGCTGCGTTTTGGTTTTAATGCAAGCTGAGCTGTTTTCAAAAGGGCTTTCCAGAAACGCAGCGTTTGGATTAGTGCAGATGAGTTTTGTCTAAATTGGAAAATCCCAATTTCTAGGGTTTAGAGATGACGACGACGATATCTGGTGAGATCCGAGCGCGAGAGAGATTCCAGAGACGTGGGTTTGAGCGATCGACTGAGCGTGACAAGGAGTTCATCAAGGTCGACGAGTCTGTGAGTGAGCCAAGATTTGACGAGAGGAACGGCGTGGCTGCTTTGTGCGGTTCTAGTCCGAATCAAGAGAGTTCATTCCGGCGCAATCTCCGGCGAGACAAGATGACTTCGTTCCATTGTTCAGTAGAATATATTGGCTTGATTGAGTTCATTAGCTAGCAATTGTTCTTGGTTTGTCAAGAATATTGTCTAGATTTGAGAACTTTGTAAACCTTAATTTGCTTAGTGGATTTTTCTGTCTTGGCCTCGGCGGCTGAGACTCCGTGGTTTTCCTCCGGCGTTACGCCGGTTTCCACGTAATTCTTGTGTCTCTTTAGTTTTTCTTAGTTTTGGAGTTTGCGGAAAATTGCATATTGTGAAAACTTGCATTGTTAAGTATCGGTTTTGTTTCTAGGTCTTAGATTAGGCTTAGATACATTCATCAAAGTGGTATCAGAGCCGCTGATGCGTTTCTAGATAGATTCTTGGTTGGATCTTGGTTAGAACGTTAGTGGAAATCGGTGATCTTGGCATATATGCTGCATTTTTGATCTTAGAGTAGTTTCTGCCATTTATTTTGATTGTTTGTGCATTAATCTTGCTGTTCTATAAGGTCAGGGTTTAGTGCTATCAATTGAAGTATTTTGTGCATCATTTTTACTTTAACTTTGCTTGTTTTTCATATAATTGCATTAATCCGCTTAGCTCTTAAGATTGCTGATTTCCTTGATTGATTTGAGCGTTAACCTTGCTGCCTTTGCTAGATAGGCTTTAATGCTTAGTCATTAGGAATTTTGCATATCTATGCTTTAATACAAAATCAGTGGTTAGTGTTTTTGATCTTTGCTTTAATTTGCATTTGATCTTGGACATTTTTCTTGCTGATTTTTGACTCTGTTCAGCGCTGTCTTCTTGTTCTTTATTTGAGTTTCTAGTTATTAGTTTACTAGAATTAGGTGAACTTGATGTCAAAACTAGGTTATGTTGATGATATCATGTTTCTTGATTAATTTCTTAGTAACTATATACTAGTTCAAGGTCTTTATGTGACTTTCTTGAAAAGAAAGTTTTAGGTAATGCTATGGGTAAAATCTAGATGTATAGAATTCCAAAGTAGAACTTGATATTAATGTTCTCATCCAAAAAATTGGATTTCTTTGATATATTTCTTGATACGTTCCTCTAAAGCTTATGTTTAATGATAAATTAAGTCTTAGGAGGGCATTTAGAATATATTCAAGCTGATTTTCTAGTTTCTGACCAAAATGTTGATGATCTTTGTTTGATGTTCAGCGGTGTATGTGAAATAAATTCCTTATGCTCAATGATTTAGTTTTGTGCTGTTTTTAGCCTTACAATAATCTAGAGTTTAGGATTTAGTATGCTTATGTCTTGAAATCTAGTTTATAGGTTTTTAAGCATAGCTTGATACTACTGAATGCTATTAAAACTATCAATAAAGTGTATATCAGTTTGGTTCAGTTCATATTATGCATGATCCTAAGCTTTTGTTTTTCAGAAACGTTTATTTTGGACTTTGTGAAGTGTTAGCGCATAAAAACTGATTTAATCTCTACCAATCTGTTAGGTTAGATTGCTGTCTACGCTAATATACTACTGTAGTTAATTTTTAGACTTGAACTTGTAGATAAATTAGGAAGTAACTCAATTGTATTTCCTGGTTTTGACATGGTTCTAAGTTCTGATAATTTCTTAGTAGTTTTCTCCTTTTATAGGTTGTAATATCAGTAGATAAGTACTTAATATCAGTTGGTATGAGTATTATGGTGTGTTTTTTGCTAACTTGTGTTTTTCAAGTTTTTTAGGCATGTCTTTGTACATGACCAAAACTGTTCAGCAGGTTTTTTCAAGGAAAAAGGACCATAAGTTCCTGGTAATTTCTATCTATAGGCTGCTGAGTAAGTAAAATTGGTTATACCTTTGTTGGTTGACTGATTTTCAGGTAATATCTATCTCATTATATGATATTTGGTTCAAGAAAGGTACATTTTTGGTTAACTAGTTGTGAACCTTCAATATGAGTATTCTAGTTACTGAAATATTTATTTTCAATGATTTCTTGACTAATATGAATGTTTTTGAGTAGATAATGATATCTCTATCCTCTGAGCAAACCGGGTCTGTTTTGTGTTGTTCTCTCAAATAAAGTCTTAAGTGCTTCTTTATTGAATTCTAGGTGTTTAGTGTTCCTCAAAACTTGTGTTGAAAGTTATAACAGGGTTCAGGAGGGCAGATTAGATAAATATAGTAAACTACCTAGATATTGACCAAGAAATTGATGATTCTTTTTACATATCTGATAACGCATTTCTGTATAAAATACATGATCTCTACGTTTAACATGTGAGCTGAATATGGCTTTAGTTGATTGTGAGTTGTGATTTTAACTAGAACAGGCTTAAGGATCTATTTTTAGATTTTGTTTGCTTGTTTAACTATGCAAGGAAATGCTAATTCAGTAAGTTAGTGAAGATCATGTCAGGTTTGGTTCAGTTTTGTGATCTGAATGTATGCTTAAGTTTAAGGAATTCAGAAGATGACTTGGTGGATAGGAAAACTGTTGAAAGTATGCTTTGGGTTTAATGCCAAGCAAATTTGCTAAAACTCCTAAACTGTTTTCTTTACAAAGACTATTTGTTGTTGTATGAAACGGTGAAGGTTTTGAGGTTAAAGAACTAGAGTTTGCTAATCAACATGCTTTTCGGTATTGATAATGATTTCTAACTTCACATGGTGTGTATGCAGGAATTATTTCATACTAATAGAGGCTTATGAGGCATGAGAATGAGTCGATGAAGCTGAAAAAGAGGTCCAAGACGGGAATGAAACTAAGCAAATGTCAGGTTACTTATAGAGTTTGTACCACGTAGTTATAGTCTCCTGTTTTAGGTTCATCAAAGGCTAGGGTAAAACTTAGCTTAGGAGGGCATTTGTTAGAATAATAAGCCAAGTTTTAATATCTCAAGTGTTTTGACCTTGAGTGATATTGTAAATCTTGTGTGATCAAAATCTGGCCAAAAGGTGGCTGGATAAGATTTCTGCAAAGTGGTCAAGAATCAGAAAAAGGAGGAGATGAGCTGTGTGGAAGTATGATCAAAACGGCAGCAAATGCTGCGTTTTGGTTTTAATGCAAGCTGAGCTGTTTTCAAAAGGGCTTTCCAGAAACGCAGCGTTTGGATTAGTGCAGATGAGTTTTGTCTAAATTGAAAAACCCCAATTTCTAGATAGAGATGACGACGACGATATCTGGTGAGATCCGAGCGCGAGAGAGATTCCAGAGACGTGGGTTTGAGCGATCGACTGAGCGTGACAAGGAGTTCATCAAGGTCGACGAGTCTGTGAGTGAGCCAAGATTTGACGAGAGGAACGGCGTGGCTGCTTTGTGCGGTTCTAGTCCGAATCAAGAGAGTTCATTCCGGCGCAATCTCCGGCGAGACAAGGTGACTTCGTTCCATTGTTCAGTAGAATATATTGGCTTGATTGAGTTCATTAGCTAGCAATTGTTCTTGGTTTGTCAAGAATATTGTCTAGATTTGAGAACTTTGTAAACCCTAATTTGCTTAGTGGATTTTTCTGTCTTGGCCTCGGCGGCTGAGACTCCGTGGTTTTCCTCCGGCGTTACGCCGGTTTCCACGTAATTCTTGTGTCTCTTTAGTTTTTCTTAGTTTTGGAGTTTGCGGAAAATTGCATATTGTGAAAACTTGCATTGTTAAGTATCGGTTTTGTTTCTAGGTCTTAGATTAGGCTTAGATACATTCATCAGTTCCCATATGGCTTCTCATCTCCTATTACCCGCTAAAGTCTCATAAAGATGTAGCAATTACCTAATTAAAACACCACAACAAATTTTAAGCCAACTTTGGTTTTTAGGTCTCTAACAAATAGTCATCAGAGCACATTACAATTATGGGTTTGATGGAGACAGGAAGTCGGGGAAGAAACCTGGACATTGAAGTGCCTATAGGAACCAACCGAGTTAGAGGTGCATGAGATGAGGTAAGGAATGGGGTAGATTCGTTTGACCAGGTAACATCTTCATCTTTTACATTCAAGCCTATTGCACACGCAAGGGAATTCTTTGAGTGTTCTGGACATGACAATGCTCGAATGGGCAACATATTTTGTGATGAAAGGTCTGGCCATTTCGGGAATGAAAGACATCACTTTTACCAACAGGAGGGAAGGTCGAGGATGCCTGAATTTTTTCAGCCAATGATGAAGAGTATGGAGTTCAGCTTTGATGTACTGACCGTGCTTTAAGTGTAATCGAGGGGCCAGGAAAGGAAGAATTGGAGGAACTGATTGTCAAGTATGATGAACAGGTTGCTGACAGCGCGTTGTTTACACTGCAAATTTTTATTTATAAACCTACTAGACACTAGTATATTGACAAGTAGGATCGAACCCAAGGGAAAGTAATCTAGTCTCAGAGTTTATACTACTAGTCTTAAAAAGGGGTTTTGCAAGATTGATTGTAATCTAACAACTAAGGGTTTTACTAATTAATGAGAAACATAGTTCAGGGAATCTCGTTACAACTAGTAATCATTGACCAGACACACATTAATCTAGGGAATTATAATTATTCTAACTAGATAGTCCAGCTAGAGATCTTACCTAATTCTAGTTCTATATCCTCTTACTCGCTAGAGTCTCAAGAGTATGCAATAATTACCTAATCAAATCAACATAATAGTTCCACCCCTAGACTTTGCTATTATGACAATTCAATTAATTATCATGCAATTGATATTGATAGGATCGTGATTAGTAGTACCACACGAGGTATATGAGCTGTTAGGTATCTAAACCAACTTGGCAGGTATTTATACCATAGAATAAAAACATAGCGTAACTAAGCCTGAATTTTTTTATTAATCAATAGACTGTATACTTACAGTATTCGGACACTTACAATAGTGTTCCAAAGATAAGTATCTCAGGTTCCGAACTTTCAACTTCATCTTCTCTGGTGAGTTTCTTAAGCAGCTTCGTCACTCAAAGCCTGGTGAGTAAGGTCAGATTCTGCTCTATAAACTCCTTGATTGTGCGTGTCAAAGCTGATCTTTGTCAGAGTGTATATAGTTTGGTTGTTAGCGACCGTTTGGCCACTCACTTCACTTTCAACGTTTACCTCGTTTCCCTCTGTGATCTTGTCCAACAAACTTTGACTAGATTGAGATCTTCCAGCAAGCTCAAGTAAGCTTCTCCTCAGCTCAACGTCTCTTTTCCGCCTGTCCATGTTTCTCTCAACCGTCCAGTTGACTTCGTCTCAACTATTGCTGAACTCCGGTCCTTCTGCGTCCAACGTAGGTTTTTGTTTCTCTTAATTCCTTGCTAGGTACATGTACCAATACACACAACTAAAAAATAATTCGGGTGTTGTCTTCATCAAAACACCACATGGGTACATGTTCCAATAAATATTAACCTAATTTCATCGCAAGGCTAGGTCAAGCAAATATCAAAGCATGAAATTCATAACAAGAACAGAAATCACAAAATTGAATTAAATTATTCAGTAGTTGCATACAGTGTTGCAACTCAATTTCCCAAACTGTAATTTTTTTTGCTACTCATAGAAAACATTGTAACAAAAATATATTTAAAACTAAGTTCGAAGGGGAAGCTATTGGCTGTCAGCCGCCTATTGTGAATTAGGGTTAAAACCTATTTATAATATTTCTGAAATTTCCGTCTAATCATCTCATCAATACATGCATACACTCATCGGCAATAATGATCAATATGCAATTGACAACACATAATACTCTCAAGTCAAGATATATCAATGGATAATGTGTAGATAGTCCTTTATAGATTCCTAGCTCCATCTCTCAGTTCAGAATCCTAATCGCACTAATAATTGAGTTTTTTAACATGGCACCCGAAACATTCCAATCAGATAAATTCGTTGGCAACAAACTTTTATTCTTTTTATTTAATTTTCTGATTTATTTTTACGGCTTGCCTTATTTTGGCTTGTGCCATTTGTTAAAGCAAGTGCTCAGGTGGGAAGTGTCTTGATTTTCTTCCTAACCCCGTCACTAGTCAATAACCAATAAAACAAAAATATCATTGCCAATGAATAATCCATACTGAGATTTTCATTTCTCATCGTCGCCCTTTCAACGCGAGTCAAGATGAGGGTCGCTCATCTCTTTTCCCAGTTACTAATAAGACTAGAGATTAGACAACCTTTTCAACAATTTGGAATGCCACGAAAACAAACTCAATATATAGTGCAATTATTCATGCAAATCCTGGGATGAATGTCAAATCCCTCTAGAACATTTTTCTATCAACTCCACATTCCAAGTTATCTTAGCTCAAAAGCATTCATATCATCAATCACATACCTCACAAAACATCAGATTACATGCAAGCACATTTATCATAAACTCATTGAACATAACATCACTAATATAAATCATCATTTCATCACAACATACAATGATAGTTCTCCTCTTTGACTCATGAAATAAAGATAAAGACTCAAATTCCTTCCCCACACTTGAAATATGAAGTGTTCTCACATCAGAACTTACCATACGAATGAAGAAGGGAACAACAGTCTATAAGAAAATAAAATACTACAAAGTAAATGTGGTAAGGAAACAAGTGACTCCCCTAATGGTCCTCGGGTGGTAGAAAAGAATGCAGATACTGAGGTGAAATAACCGCTCAAGGTGCCCATCCCTGAGGTGCTGGCACTGGCGGAAAACCCTGCATGCCATGAATCTGAGCACGAAAAGAGTTAAACATAAAAAATCTGCTCAGAAGTAAATTGGCCCAACATCAATCCATCGAATTATAATTGTTCTAACTAGATAGTCCCATTAGAGATCTCACCTAATTCTAGTTCTATCTTCTGTTACCTGCTAGAGTCTCAAGAAGATGTAACAATTACTTAATCAAATCAAAGCAATAGTTTAATTGTTAGGCTTTGCTACTATGCCAATTCAATTAATTATCATGCAATCGATATTAACCTAATTTCACCACTAGGCTAGGTCAAGCAAATAACAACCATGCAATTCATAACAAGAACATAATTCATTAAATTAAAACATGCTATTCAATAGTCTCATACAATGTCGCAACTCTATTCCCCAAACTGTAAAAGGAATATAACTCATGAAAAACATTGTAAAAATCAGTAATTAAAACTAAGTTCGAAGAGGAAGCTATTGGCTGCCAACCGCCTCTTGTGAATTAGTATTAAAACCTTATTTTAATCTAATGAAATTTCAGAACTGAACTAGACTAGACAGATCCGCGGACCCTAAAGAATTATATCTTGTGGACCCTATTGAATTATGGAAATTCTTCAGCGTCCATGGCTGACGTCAACGTGATGTCATCTAGCTTAAAATCCAGCTCTTTCTTCATCTTCGTGATCTGAATGCGCTTAAAATGCTTCATATGAATGAAAAAAATTCTCTTGCAGTTCAAATATGCCTGAAATGTAAAACATTACGAAAATGTAATATTTCACAAATAAAACATATAAAATAATAGAATTAAGATACTAATGGATTGTATAAATACGCTCCATTAGTTGCTGAGCAGTCCGGGAATTTAGAGGTTTTGCTTAACAACCTAACATGCCTCTACTTTGGAAGTTAGGGGGATGATCGGCTCACGTGAGGTAACTATTTAAATAGATAGCGGCGCAACTCACAATTTCATTTCTCTAACTCTTGTTCAAGAGGCATGCCTCAAGATGAGCGACAAAAGAGCATTCACTATCACGATGGGCACCGTTATCAAAACGGAAAGTCGTGGGTTTTGTCCTGATGCTATGATCAGATTGCCCGAAAATGAAGTTAAAGTAGATTTTTGGCCATTGGAACTCGGAGGATTTGATCTTATTTTGGGGACGCACTGGCTACAAACCCTTAAAGATATGAAGGTGAATTTGAGAAATCTCATGATGGAATTCAAGAGCGATGGTCGTAGAGTCAAGCTTAATAGTGAATTAGCGCTCAGATAGTCCGGCACATAATTTCAGGCTATCATTAAGGGTCAGAAGTCGATTTCAAAATGTTTTTTTGTGGATGTTAAGGCCTCGGCAACACTCAGGTTTGAGGCAGCAATCGATATCCCTGATTCAATTGAAGTATTTAATGAATTTTCAGAAGTGTTTAAGAACCCAGTGGACTACCACCGATCAAGGATTATGAGTACTCTATTATTCTTAAAAGATGGAGCTGAACCAGTCAGTGTGGGCCTCTATAAGCTCAAACTAAGAAGGATGTGATTGAGAAGATGGTGAAGGAGATGTTGGATGAATGACGAGTACATCGTTGACTGTCTTAAACTTAAAAATCTATAATAATTTCTACAAGCTAGCAAGCGGCGAGTAGGTTCGAACCCAAGAGAAAGCAATTTAAGTCTAGAGTAAAAATATTCTAATAAAATTCATAAAAGGGGTTTGATTTTTTTTGTGTGTATCAAGTAACAAATAAAATGTAACTATCAACATACCAAGTCAAGCAGTTGCTTGCAACATAAAATAAGTATTATCATGTAAAAATCAAGTGAATTTATTCAGTTGTTCCCACAAGAGACACAATACACAAACATCCGATAAGATAAGATGCAAATAATTCTATAAAATCCTTATCTTCTATTAACTGCTTAGTTCTCAAGAAGAATGATAATAGCTTGAATAAATAACACAATAGCTAAAGCACTGGGCTTTACTAGAATAAAATCAAACAAGCATCATACAAGACATGTTAATATAGTTCACCGCTAGGCTACGCTAAACAAACATTCAAGTATGTAATTTGCATCAAAGAATTTTAATAAAATTCACACAAAATAATTATGAAATAATAATCATTGAAATATTTTCACAAACAACTCCCCAAATTGGGTGAGTTTAGTTACAAATGGAATTCATGATATAATGCAAGAAGAAAGAGTTTGCAAGTGAGAAATGTGTCGCAAATTTTGATGATGAAGATGAGGTCTTCTTTATCTTCCTCCGGCTTCACTACGACTTTAGAATGAGATGACTTTGTCTTCAAAAATCCAGAATCTTCAAGCTTGCAAAAGAGCTCCAAAAATGGTGTAGAAAGTGAGTGAAAAGAAAGCCAAAACAATGGCCAAATGATGGCTGATTTTTCGTGTCTTCCTCGCCTCCTTTTATATGCATTTTCATTATAAATTCTACAAAAATTCGTCACCTTCTTTTGTAGCTGATACCGCGTCGTTGTGCACTTCTAAATTTATAATCCTACTACATACTAGTGTAGCAGTAAGTAGGGTCGAACCCAAGGGAAAGTAATCTAGTCTAAGAGTCTATACGACTAATCCTACTCCTAAAAGGGGGGGTTTTGCAAGATTGTTTGTAACTAACAACTAAGGGTTTTAAATTTCAAAGAAAAACATAGTTCAGGGAATCTCGTTGCAACTAGTAATCATAGACTATACATGCATCAATTTGGTAAATTATAATTGTTCTAATTAGATAGTCACCCTAGGGCTTTTACCCAATTCTATTTCTATCTACTATTACCCGCTAGAGTGTCAAGAAAATGTAACAATTACCTAATCAAATCAACACAATAGTTCCACTGCTAGGCTTTGCTACTATGACAATCCAATTATACATATTGCAATTGATATCAACCTAATTTCACTGCTAGGCTAGGTCAAGCAAATAACAAAGCATGCAATACATAACAAGAACAGAATTCAGTAAATTAAAACATGCTATTCAATAGTTCATACAATGTTGCAACTAAATTCCCCTAACTGTAAAGGGAATTAGCTACTCCTATAAAACATTAATCTAAAAGTAAAGAGGAAAATTTCGCTACTAGACGTCCCTAGGCCTTTTCTCTGAATTAGGATTAAAACCCTATTTATAATAGCTACTGAATTTGGGCGAGAGATCTGCGTACCCGTAAGTAATTGTATCCGCGGTCCCTTAAGAATTTATGTAATTCCAATACAATCCGCGGAAAAAATCCTTAACCGTCCGCGGCTGATATCAGCATGACATCATCCAGCTCTACCGTGCTCAAATCCTTCATCTCCGTGATCCGAATTCGCATAAAAATGCACCATAAGCGTGTAAAAGCTCATTTGCAGTCCAAATATGCCTAAAATGCAAAACACTATGAAAAGGTAATATTTCACAAATAAAACATATAAAAATGATGGAAATATGACAATGAAGGATCGTATAAATACGCTCCATCAGGAGCTCGAGGTGCATTATTGCTTTTCATTTCTAAGGTTGAAGTTTAATGCAATTTTCCAATATTTGCACTGCCGCGGAGGTTGAAGAATTGATTGTCGCAAGCTTTCGGATCATGCGGGCTTGAAAAGACAAGCCCAAGACCAGCCCTAAGGTAGCGGGCTCGGGCTTCCATCGGGCTGACGTACGGGTCGGGCTTATGTCGGATTGGGCCGTCAGACTTTTCACTAACTTTTACGCCATCGACCGTTTGAACACCCCTATTTTCAAGTCAATGAACAATGTAGAAATAATATTAAAAAATAGTATATTCAAAATGTCATGAGATTATCATGAGCCAAATGATTGATATCATTATTGGATTTTAACTAATTTGAGAACAGGTGCATACCCGCCAAACTTTTTCCAGAAGGGAAAACTATTAATGTTGTTCTTCGAGTGCGCAATGATTGAACCGATGGTTGAGCGCAATAGCCTACAAACCACGTCAATCAAATGCGAACACAACAACACAGTGTGAAAGGCTCGACCGAATTTAAGAATTTGATCTTTAAAGTGTTTAGCAGATATTCAAACTTAGGACATTGTTTGTTATTGTCCCCATGTCCACCTATTCGACCGCCCCTTCCGAGGCTTCACTCGCCAAAATTAGACATGACTCGGAATTATCTCGTCAGCAACCTGTTCAACGCATTATAGAGCTAAGGGCTTGGCTTGCAATAGACTCTTCAACGGCCACGAGAAATATGCCTTACTTCTAAGTTCCACAAACTTTTCTCTAAAGTAGTAGCTATCTAGCCATCTGATCTATAGGCTATTTCTTTTTTAATAATAGATCCCATATATGAGTAAGAAATAAGGCCTGAACACCGACAAATCTTTACCCCCTTTATCCATTCCCAAACAAATATCTTTCCATTTGATAATACTCTTCTTGCTCGTAGTCTTTTAAGACCCTAAGTTCTGCAGATATTAGCCTTGATAACGCCCTTGGGTAAAATTATACAACGCATCCAATATGAACAAATGATTGACAACACATGCTTAATCAAAACCACCCTCCCAGCATAAAACAAACATTTTGCAGACCAAGATAAAATTTTCCAAACCATAACTGTAGGATTTGAAGTTAATTAAACCTTGAACAGAGAAGTGCAAAAATATTTTTTTGGAACCGATGGTAGTTCTCTGCCTTTTTCATTCAATATATATTAATTACGTTACAAAACCACTATTAACTTCCTTTAAACTTATCTAAAACTACCAGACATTATCTAAAACAACAAACAACAAACAACAAACAACAAACAACAAACAACAAACAACAACAAACAACAAACAACAAACAACAAACAACAAACAACAAACAACAAACAACAAACAACAAACAACAATTTAATCTAGAAATACGTACAACACACTCACTTAATTAATAAAATAAAAACAAACTTTCCCAACAATCGCGCCTTAAGTTTGTTTTATTTGGCTTTGTCTTCAAATTCCATCAAAAATATGGACTTGCAACTAACCACCTGCTGCTACCCGTAGCCCAATTCTTCAACAACTTCGACAACCTCACTAACATCACAACGTTCAACCATGAGTAAAGCGGACTCATCATCTTCAGTCCTTAATAAATTAGCTTCATCACGATGCTTTCGATGTGGTTGTGTACAATCTCTTGAAAAGTGGCCAAATTTGTTGCAATTATAGCATCTAACTTTCGATAAATCTCCACGCGGTTTCTGTGTATAACCCTCAGATTGTTGCATCACATCAACTCTTTCTTCTAAGGTACTACTGCTAACTCGCCCTTGATGCTGATTGTCATAGACTTGATTGTCACCACTAATTCCTGAACTTCTGACTTTAGTATTCTTAGCTTTTCCATTTTGTCTGCTTGTTAAAATTGAACTCTTTTCTTCTATGGTCAATAAGAGATGTTCGCTTTCATGGTCATCAAGTTGATCAAATCTCTCCTCAACAGCTTTCAACCTACCAGTAAGTTCTTCTAATGTGAGCATCTTAAGATCCATTAGTGTTTCAATGGAAATTGCAACCTGAGAGAAACGAGAAGGTATAGCACGTAATAACTTCTTTACCACAATTTCATCATCAATCTGACCTCCATGTAATTGCAAGTTATTAACTAAACTTGTAAGTCTCAATGTAAAATCATCTACTGATTCACCATCCTTAAACTTCATCACCTCAAGTTCACTTTGGAGAGTTTGTGCCTTCGCTTCACGAATACGTTTCACTCCCATTCTCATTATTTTGATCGCATCTCACGCTTCTTTTGCAGTTGATTTTAGTGCAAGCGTAGCAAGCATTTCTGAGGGTACAGCCTGGAGAATTGCTGCAAGAGCCATCCGGTCCTCCTTGTAGTCAGTTGTCCCTAATTCAACCACATCCCATAATCCTTGAGCCTGCAGGTTAATACGCATCAATAAAGATCAATCACCTTAATTGGTACATGTAAGCAGTGGATATCGAATAGAGGAAGCCAATTCTTTGAAAACTTTCTGCACTACTATTTTTCCAGCACCAGTACTAGTTTTTGCACGGCTAGTTTCGGCTCTGTAGGCACATGGTTTCGGACCTGGTGGAGATGGTGTTTTCGGTGGAGAAGACAAAGGTTGTGACATTATAATCTGGCTCTGAGTTCAAATGCAGGATCTGAAGTTAATTAAACCTTGAACAGAGAAGTGCAAAAATATTTTTTTGGGAACCGATGGTAGATCTCTGCCTTTTTCATTCAATATATATTAATTAAGTTACAAAACCACTATTAACTTCCTTTAAACTTATCTAAAACTACCAGACATTATCTAAAACAACAAACAACAATCTAATCCTAGAAATACGTACAAACACACTCACTTAATTAATAAATAACAAACTTTCCCAACAATAACATCCACCACACACTTAAAGCTAGATAACCTTACATTTTTGGCTTCAACTATGGCTTTCATGATGATCTTCATGCAATAAGGTCTGAATGTTCATCCTTGCTGCCTTGATCCACCTGCTGGTCCCTTGACTCCGAGCTAAGCTGATCTAGCTCAATGAACTTGATCGATGTTGGCTTTCGACTAATCTGAACTTGTTGAGTTAGAACTTGGCTTCGGTGAGCTAGCTGAGCTGATGACTAATCCTTGTGAGCTGGTTGAGTTGGGCTAAGACTTCACTGAGCTGGCTGAGTTGGGCTAAAACCTCGCTGAGCTTAGCCGAGTCCCTCGGAATGCGGGAACGAAACCAAGATAAAAATTTCCAAACCCACGTACCTAGCATAATTTAATTTGTTCGTCTAATTCAGTACTACTAAAGAAGATATTCGATTTATCAAAGATTAAAGTCGGCCAAACCAGGATTAGAAGGCCTCCAGCTCTCTCTAATCTATTGAATTGCTACCACCGTAGCAATAGAAAAAATAGGAGGTGGTCGACAAACATAAGATGTGTAATGTTTACCTCCTTCCGCTTCCACTTCAGATGAAATATGAATGCATTATATATGAAGAGTCAACCAGTTTACCTTCAGAGACAATACTTCCACGACATGAGTGATATCTCTACCTCAAATCACGACTAGTAGCAAAATACTCAAGATCCCCCACCAATTCTTCACTCATGATCCGTGACATAAAGAATCCTGGGAAACCAAAAAGCTCTAATTTCTTTTTGAAAACCCTCGGTTAACCATATATATCATAAGCCTTGCTCACATCTAGCTTTAACATACACCTTTTACTGATATACTTCCTTCTATAACTAGTAACTAACTCCTACACAAAACAAATATTACGCGCTATGTTTCGTTAAAAAAAGTAGTCTGAGAATCCCCGCCAAATTTGGTAGACACTGCTTCAATCGCTTTGTTAATATGCTTGACATTATTTTGTATATGTTGTTACAACATATTATCGGGCGAAAGTCCCTCAACTTTTCTACACTCTTGATTTTAGGGATCAGCGCCAGATTAGTAACATTTATTACAAATGGCATCATTCCGTCTCAAAAAAACTGAGCAACCCGCCATGAAAATATCCTGACCAAAGTGATTTCACGCTACTTTGTAAAACTCAGCATTAAATCCATCGGGCTCGACAACTTTACTATTTGAAAGCTATATGATCTGCCCGACCACGTTGAAGGTGACTTCTCTAACTAGCTCAATACAACCATACTCCTGAAACCTACTTCCATCCATGAACAAAGATTCATCAACCTGGGTCCTTATTGCTGTGGGTCAAAGAATAGGTTCTTAAAGACTCCATCAAATTCTGCCTTAATAAATCTCTCATCAAAGGAAACACTGCCATCATCCCTTTTAACTGAAAGAATTCGATTTCATATTCCTCCTACCTCTAAGGCTCTAACCACGTTACCTTCTCTCACCTAATTTATTCAAGGTCTCTAGCAGTTGTACTAGTGTTGGTATCTAAGCAACTTTTGTAAACTTTAACCTTTTACAGCTTCCTCGTCCATCTACCCACCATCATCAAGTTTACCGGACTAAGGGTTCAACTGAAGGAACTCATTTATGTGTGGAAAGTTTGTTGTAAAAGAGTGTGTCCGTAATTTGATCTGCAAGGTAAGCGAAAGATTAAAACAGTATTGCAGACATGATGAAAGACCTGCTAAAGCAAGGTCTAAAGCAGTAACATGGACACAGGGGTGCAATCCTGGCGAATAGTGAACGTCATATGGTAGTCCGCGAGATTTCTTTATTAAATCTTCAAGGCGGTTTATTATGGTTTAGATATCAATCAGATTTTGATTATTATCTAAACAATCGGCTAGAAAGGTTTGATAGTTTCTTTATTTTTAAGAAACCCTAATCTACTCTCTATAAAAAGAGAGGGAGGGGATTAGTGGAGCACGACTTCAAAGTGATAGATCACAGAGCGTTAACAATATTCAGGTGATCGGAGGCATGAGTTGAGCTGAATTGTGCAAGTATATTGCACGAAGAGGTGTACGGAGAAAAGCTTGCTTCAGATTCTGTGCAAACACTATTACAACAGAACATGTGATCACATTTGCAGTGAGGTGCATAATGCTAGTGGTTCACGAGACGAACAAGAGACTAGTGGGAGTCTGATTTGGTGGTTAACTGGCTGGAGGTCAGTAATTGCGGAGGAGGGTTTTGTAAGTCACTCACTTGACTTCTAAGTAGAAGCGATTACATAACGGTATGGTAGTGTATCGTGTAAGTCTATTGTACTTGAATTTGATCATAGTGACTTTTCCACCGAACTTTGGAGTAAGCCCCCTGAATAAGCCTAAAGGAGCCAAACAGGGTTATCAATTACTGTATCGTTTACTTTCTACGCTTGCGTTACATTGTTATTCTGATATGGTATCTGCTAAAACTAACCCGTGATGGCATTGAGCATAGATCTCCGACAGACGAAGTAGCAGAATTTCACATATAACTCTTCATGTGCGATCCTCACTCTAGCATTCATGTCCCCACTGTACTCTTTCGTATCAACTTTCAATTGCTGCTTTAGAATTTTCAGATTTCTCTGAATATGAAACAGATTCCTGCATCCTCTCCTGAGTCATCTCCAATTAATCCTTAGCGATGCCATAAACTCTATAGTTAAAGCCCCAAAACATTGAAATTTAAACAAAAAATGATTGGGGAGCGATTGGAATCAATATATTCTAGTTTAAGGATATGATTGCCTCAAAAAATGGTGATAAGGGAAGTCAATGTAATCAGCCTATTCAATAGGTAACGACATGTCCATTGCTACCAAAAAATGTGTTGGTTTGTGTCTGGAGAACAAATAGGCAAAATTGTTGGATCGCCTAGCATCTGGGGTAGCTTGCTTTTTGTAGTCAGAATGCTAAGGTTCCATAAGTTTCTTGGATGTTCATGATCATTCTTGGATCCAAGAATTCAAGGAAATTACTTCTATCGATAGAATATGGAGATAACCATGATCGATACAAGTTCAGCTGGGCACTTTAGACTTCACGACCAAGCTTGCAGTTGGGTAAGGTAGAAGCTGACGGGCAGTATCCACATTCCAAAGTAGAACCATCACAAGAAAGACGTCATATAATTATGTACATGGAGGTCACTGTATCAGCATATACAACATGGTCATCTATCCGCTCTATTTTGGGTCCTCTTGATTTCATTAACTGCATTGGAAAAGGCATAGTCAGATATATGATCAGTTTATCATGATATCGCTGAAGACAAATGAGTCATCTTTAAATGAAGCAGAACTAGTTGGTTTTCGGGTTCCCAAACATAGACTTCCAAAAGTTTGATCATGTTGAGACGTAAAGCAAACAAGTCCCTGGAGAGGAGTAGTATCGTGATTTTAAATTAGCTAACCTGCTAATGGCCTCCATGGCAAATCGGACTAGACGTAAAAATTCATCTACATCTTGAAAACTGAAGTCTAGAGCTTTCTTAACTAAAGAGATGCCCCGAGTATTCATAGAGTTTGCATCGGCTGCCATGAAAGCAGACAACGATTTCTGAGATGAATCCATGGCCATATCAACATCCTCTGTCTGAAAACAAAATTCAAGAACAGAAAAAAAATCTTAGAATGACCAAACAAGATGCAAGCATGAATCCACGCTAATATTAGTATCACATTTAAGTCACTCACAAAGGTAAAAAGTTTGATCAATTTGGGACGATTTTGAGCAGGAATGATAAGATCCTCGATAGCCAGCGGAGAGGTAGCACCCTTAGTTGAAGAAGCTTGCTCTGCTGGTGCCACGTTTAAATTATCAACATCAGAGAAACATGAAGAAGGTGATTCGCCTGTCAAACATTAAAAACAAACAATTAAACTGCAGAATCACTGATCATTTGTATTTGCAGCATATAATATGGAGTATCAGATAGTAGGATTAACATGATTACTAGCTTACACTTAGAGCACCACTAAAATGCAGACAATAAATGAATACCTTTATTCAGTAAATAAATTGCAGTATACAACATCCCATACTAAAGGATTTACCAGTAGGAAATGCAGTCTGTAATTCAAGCAGGTCCTTGGAGGCATTGTTAAAACAAGAATAAGCAACACGCAGATGAGCCACCTCCATACATTTGTATGCAAGAGCCACAGCAAACATATTGTTTATTTTCTCGAATTCTGAGCCACAAAACCTGGACAAAAATGGGGCAGAATCAAGTGTGGGTCTGTGGGATTACTAATGGTTGTCTCTACCATTTCCAAACAGGCGACAAATAGCATAAAGGAGAATCAGCATGGATAAAGTTATCGGCGTGATAGATTTTCAAATACAGAACTGCAGAATTACTTGAATAATTACTATGTTTCACTTACTCAAAGAGCTTCGAGGTACTACGATAAATCTGTACGGCGTGGTTCCTGTCATCAGTTGTTGTGGTCGATTCATAAAGAGATGCAGCGTTTAGAAACTTGAGGGAAGACTGAAAATATATGCCGACTTTCTCACAAGCTGATTCGGAATCCTACAACGCATGAACAAAAAAATTATGTTAGCAACACCACAGTGTAATCAAAGTATAAAATGTGGCTGCACCAATATGAGAAGCAATACCCCGAATCGATCAGCAAGATACTTCAAGCTCCTGGCCTCTTTCTCAACACGACTGGCTTCATTTAGCAACTCCTTTCTGATTGTGCCGATGTTTCGTTCACCAAAATCATTAACTCTGCATCTCTTTGTTTTTTGCGGAGTTGAAGAATGTAGCTGAGTTTCTCTCTGATTACTAGACTTTATCATCTTAACATTTTCATCATTGGCGGTAGCTGTTGATACAGCATGTATATCAATAGTGTGCTGGGATTCTGGAGTATCTTGAGAGGAACAAGTTTTATTACCATCATGACTGTAAAATACGACCCCTGATAGTAACTTATCTGTCCCAGAAGCCGAGCCCATTATTTGACTGGACATCGGTTGTTCAAAGGAAAACAATTCACCTTTCACTTCATTCCCATTGCATTTACTACTCTCAGATGACATGTTGGCGTCATCATATCTCTTAAAGGACTTAACTGCATTGTCAACCAATAATTTACACTTATTATTTTTACGCTTCTGACCTGAAGACACGTCCTCCTTTGATTCACTGATAATGCACGAGGCGTTACTCTTGTCAGCTGATCGCAAAGGCTCATCCTCAAGTTTCTTATGGAGAGACTTATCCACTAGATCATCCTGTCTCTGTGAACTCCTATTTCTCATTGTTTGTTCGTCTTTCTTAGGGTGATACAGTATCGAAGAGGAGACTGATGCAACTGGAGACGCCTTCACACATTTGAGTTCTACTTTAGGCCTACGGGAACTAGAAACTTTAGAACTCGAGGATTCTGGATCAACATTTTCCAAATATCCCAAATTCTTCTTCCTAGGATGCATGTTCAACTTTAACAGGTTATGTCCATGCCCATGCCCATTTTCAGATTCATGACCATTCATAGTACCAAGCTTTTCATGAGGCTGACCACTGCCTTCACTTGATATATGGTTATTTAACCCAGATTGATTCAGTCTCATCCTTTTCTTCTTCTTTTGGTCATCCTGACTAAGAGACCCATGAGATGCCTGGTTGACCTGGGATAGCTGTTCTGATTCTGAGTGTTCCCTTACCTTTCGCTTGTTATTGACCACATAGTAACCATCAGCTGTATGCATTTCAAGAGAGGAGTTGCCAGTTGAAACTCGAAGCTTGGCATTTGGTTGTTTGGCTGACATTTGAAATAAATTCTTTTTCGTCTTTAAATGCTTACGAGGCAAACAATCTTTAATGGACTGATCTGGCTCTTTTCTAGTATTTACATCAGGCGAAACACCAATAGCTCGAGATTTTTTTGAAGCACCTACGAAAGAATAAGTTAACTGAGATTAGTCAAGTAATCTCACATTGGAAAATTTAAGGTATTCTTCAACTAGCATATACCTTCCTCGGGGAAGAACTTTGGCATCTTTACCCTATTTTTTTCAGTGACAAAGTCACTAGGTTTACTTTGCTGCTGAAACAGAAAAACATTAAATGAGACTGCATCTTCTTCTCTTTCTTGTGACTGAACAATGGAGACCATGTTAACCTTAGTTAACATAAAGTGCACACGGTTGGTGAAATGGAGCTTACCATTTTCGTAGCACACTGGAGACCAGACACTGATATTTTAGTTGAACCATGTTTCTTCTTCTTTTTCATAGCGACAGGTACGGAAATGGAACTGAAATTTTTCCCAGGAAGCTTTGTAGGACAAACCTCAGTTGAGATTCCATGACAACCAATATCAACTTTTAAATGATTCTCAGGCACAATGGGTTCATATAGTGCATGAACCGCTTGTGTTGTCTCCTCTTCGCTGACCTCACAAGAATTCATTCCTGGTCTACTAGAGGTTTAAAACGAAATCAGTCAGACAAAGAGATTTTGCTGATAGAATACTTATGTAATCTTAAAAGCAAATAAAAAGTTAATATGAATCAACAAGCACCTTCTATGATGTGTGCTCTTAAATCTTAACTAAAAAAGTACAAATGCAACTAAACAATATTGTTGCGACCTCCAGCATGGTTAAGCATGCCCGACAAACATACTAAGATAAAAGTTGTACAGATGTACAGCATGTCTAATATTCATATCAAGTAATAGTTATCCAATACTATGTAAAGGAGCATTTAGATGGCATTATATCTTAAACGTGTACAATAAAAACAAATGTCGCACTTACAGCCAATTTATCATTCTGCACGTCCAGTTATCAGCAAGGCTATTGGTATCAATGTGGAGCGGGAGAAGTCTCCATTTGTTGCAATCTTCACAGTATACCCAATTTTCCAAAATATGTATAGGAGCAGCTGTCGTGGAAATGGAAGCAGGCTGATGGTCCAAGGGGGCAGAGATACTAGTTGCAACTGCTTTACATTCATCTATTGCTGCATAATCATTCTTCTTCGTACAGTCAGATAACGTTGCAGGACATACTGATTCGTTATCCTCGTCGTCTGTAGATAAATCACCAAATATATCTTTATATGTATTGTTTGTCTTCTCAAAACCTCTCTGCATGTTCACATTCACGTTTTCTGATTTAAAGTCACTGACCAAGCCAGATGTACTGCGCATATTTCCAGGCTTCATCAAAGAACCAACAATCTGACTCCCTTTAGATAAGTGAGATAATGAGATGTGTTGATTGCTACAGCACCCAGATCCCTTTCCTTTCTCTGGAACTCTGAAGGAAGTTTTTATTGCATCTTGCGCAAGCAGTGCTGCTTTATTATTAACCGCAAGACCTGTTGAAGGCATTCCTTCTGGTTTCACACTGACAAGTCCAACGAGTTGACTGGCTCCAAGATCAGGTTGCTCCTCTCCACAAACACCCAAATATGATAGCCCATTGCCTACAATTTGATTTCCTGACATCGATAAATGAGGGACCCTAGCAGATACTTCAGCATCTTCACAAACTTTTGGATGTGGTAGCTTTTTCTTGAGCTTAAAGTTTTTCTCACTGCTTTTGGAGTCAGGACAGTCTTCATTCATCAGTTGGTTGTCACTGGTACTGCAGTCTTGATGTTCTTTCTCATTTATGTTTAACAAAGTCAGATACTCGGGTAAGGGTGACAAAACTGAGCTTCTAGGGACAGGGGAGGCCGTCATACTCTAAACAAAACAAAATTATTCAATCAACTTGGAGGGAATTTAAAAAAAAATTAAAGAGTTAGAGTGGTCTGGAAAGAGGTATACCCTGATAACAGCGCCGGGAGATTTTGCTATCATATCCTGAGACTCAAGGGATAGCCATTTTCCTTTTGAGCTGTTGTTTTCTAAATGATTGGCACTCGGACAAGGACTACAAATGGTTGGTGCATCATCTGGAGGGAGCAGCTTCTTAGAGTTCATAGTAATTCTGACTCTTATTGGCTTTCGGCGAGCCAGTTTAGACAGCTGCTCTGTATCTGCAGACTTGATACTGATTACTTTTTCAAGAGAAGAATTCACACTTGCATCCCTTTTAACTGAGTCAGTTGTATTACTTGGTGCCACAGTGGACAACTGCTTTGCATCTTCAGATTTTTCATTTAACTCTGAAACCTGAGTAGGGTTACACCTAGCTGATTCATGTACAGTTGGGAGTACTGATGTTAGCTTGGAAGCACTTGCAGAACCAACCTCTTGTTGCGCTTTTTGACATGCAGTCGGTTGTACAGCAAAACGATCAGAATCACCCTACACAGCAAAAATTCAGTGCGGTCTTATAGGTCTTTGTATGGCACCTAATTAGCTAAAACCACATTTCTGAACACAGGTATGCTATTGAAATTGAACAAATGTACCTGTAAACTCACAGCGGTATTTGGCAAGTTGTTTTGCACTTGAATCTGCGGCGTCGTTGGAAGCATTGAAGGAGGTGACCGTTTAGTAGTCGGTAGAAATGAACCGTAAGCACCAAATTTAGGACCTGAAAAAATCCAAATTCAAAGTCAAAGGTCCAAATATGTGGTCTTCAAAATAAAAAAGTGGAACGAATTTATGTCTCTAACTTACCAAGATTTTCAGCAGTAAAACAACCATCGAATTCTTTCTGATGATGCCCCAATAAATCATGTAGTTTTTCTCCCTAAAGTAGCAGTTTTTTCATAAATGGGGAAGTATTAAAAAGCATAGACATGAGAAAAAACAACCATCTGAAACTAGTTATCGGTGAGCAATATCAAACCACACTCAATGATCAAGTGAACCTGGTTGGATTATCAAATTCATGTCGTACTTACCAAATAAGATTAATGATCGCCTTCTTAAAGCATCTCATTTTTAACTAGTGCAGTTACAGTTTTGAAAATCCTTATCATGAAGATGCCTTGCTTGCAATAAATTTGTTAAATCGACGGGTTTCCATATCCAACTTATTAGACTGCTAATTAATGCATCACTAGCATTAGAGACATTCTTTTCCGAAATATATATTCTTCCTTGTACAGATATGAGCAATCAGCACAGCGGCTGTCCCAACATTCTTTAACACCCATTTAATCCAGTAAAAAAATCACAAACACACACACACATTATACACAACCTTCGCCCTAGTTACGCACACACAAAATTGTGACTTGTAAGCACTGAAAGACAACATTTTTATGAGAATGGTGATAAAATGCTTACAATATAGGCAAAAGCAACATCAGGGTCAATCTGCTGATCAGTTTCCTCAATGTAAACGCCAGCTTCGCCTTCCTCAAGTTCAGTATCTTCCACCATCCCTTCCTCACCAAACCCTAACCCTCTCCCATGCACATTCTGGTATACCAAAATCCACACCCAGCCCAACTATCTCCCAAAATATCAAAAATCAAAATACACACAATCAATTTCAAAAGCCTAAACACATTTACATCAGATATCGCGCTTCCGAAGGCTCTAGTGACAATCAGAAATCAACAACAAAAATTACTTCAAAAAAAGCCCAACAAGCGGCTGAGACGATTATTTCGAATAATAATAATATTTGAGCAAAAAAAGCGGCGGCGGACGATCGACACTAATCAAAGTCGACGACAGCGGCGATGAAAAAGACTGAATTTTTCTTCCGGTTGGGTTAGCGGCGCATTTGTTTTTATTATTTTATTATTTATTTCAAATATATTAATTTTCCCCTTTTATTTCGCTACTCAAAAACGTTACAATTACCATTATTTATTTATTTAGTATTATTTTTGACAAAATCATGAAATTCGATTTACTATATTTTGTCTTTATACTTTACTATTAGGATAAGGTTTTAGGAAGAAATGTAAGTTTTTGTGGGGCGGAAGGTTATCATTTTAACCGTTGATTAATATTGATTCAACGGACAAAATTTAAACTAAACATCAAATCCAACTGCCTGTGTACTTTGCAACTTTAATTAAAATACAACTTTAATCTCAACCGTCAAATTAATCAAAATAAAGATTGAAATTTTGTTTTTTTCGTCTCACAAATATTTAATATCTTCTTAGAACTTACTGTTATATTTTTATTGTGATATCACATTTTGGAAGGTTGGAATTTGTTTGTTTCTAGTAAATTGGAATATATCATTATTAATTAAATGCAATCGGTTTGGCGCTTTAACATATTCGGATTATTATTAAAAAACTGACGTTGAAATGGGCATGTGTGAACCCAAAGGATGATTGATGATGAGAGTGAGGTCAAAGTTAGCTTAACTTGGCGTGGAGGGTTCAATTTGCTATACATGCATATACATTTTGGTATACATGGAATGAATGGTATCTGATTCATGTTTATGCCGTGCAATGTCTTGCAGATTGCGAAAGAACTTTAGTATTAAAATCATTCTTTCATCAAAAAAAAATCATTCTTTCATCAGCTCTCTCAATACCTTCTACTTATTTACTATAGACTCGAGTCAACAAATAATTCAAAGTAAGAGAAATTCAGAAATTATGATTGCATATACGTATAATAATATCTTTATTGTTTTTTGAAATAAATATGTAAATTAATGTATACAAATTCAGAAATTATTTTTCTTAAATTCGTTCGGATAAAAACTCAGAGGAGTTTTACATATACTTCTGCGTCAAGAATTCCATCCAAAAAGGCATTATCAACATCAAGTTGATACAGTGGTCATCCTCGAAATGAGGCTATAGCCAAAAGACATCAAATAGTTATCATTTTGACAACTAGAGCAAAAATCTCGTGGTAATCTAATTCTTTGAGCTTGGTGAAACCTTTGTCGACAAGGGGTGCATGCCTTATATCTCCTAATTGTTCCATCCGAATGTAATTTAGTTTTATATACCCATTTACAATCAACGGCCTTCGTTCCAACATGAAAGTATGTGATGGACCAAATATTATTACGTTCCAATGCTTTTATCTCCTAACCACTAAAGTATGTGAAAACTCATCTGAAGTTTACAACATTTTGCATAACCGATATATCTCTCAATAGCATGAGGTGAGCTATTACTATGACTAGATGCTTTGTAATCAGAATGTCAAGCTAGTGCTTATCGAGTGCGAGTTAAACGTCGCATCACAGGGTTAGAGAAATCCGCATGTGATGATGTGTCGATATATATGAATTTGAAGGTGTTGAAGAATTGAATTCTATCTCATCACTTGTATGGGATAACCATGATCAGATTGATATGATCACCATCAAAATAATCAAAATTATTGAAAGTGCATCAAATAAATTAGAGGAATGTTATTCACTTATTGAAAAAGAAGGGCGAGACTATTTTGTAAGTGCACGGACTGTACAATGCTATGTATATTTATTAAAGGGTAAATTGGAGAAAACTACCCCATGATCGGTGATATTCCATATACCACCTATTTCTTTGAACCATATTTATAACCATCTTTGTTAGCAATTAACCACATGACACTATTCCGTATAATATTCCGTTGAATACATTAATTTTTAATATAATATTATTATTTTAATTATTATAAACCCCCATAACAAATGATTTTCACTTTACCATCTATATAATCACTTCAATTAGAAATTAACCACTTCTACGTTATCAGAGATGGTGAACTACAACCAGAGATAGTTATAAAGGTGGTCTAATAAAATATTACGATATTAAAGTGGTGTCGTAAAATATCGTCCACGAGTGCGGTTCCTTTCGAACCCTTGCAAATTTTGACTCGAAAATTTGTCTATTTGCATTTTTTAATTGAATTGTATGCATATTTTGACTCGCAAAATGTGCACTTTAACTTCGCGCAAAAAGACCAAAAAAAGCAAAATTTGTGGACCTTTGGATCAAATCGATCTAACGGTCATTTGCCTGGATTGCAGGTTCGCAAATCTGACCCCTGGGTCGCAAATGAACTGCCCTCTATCGTCCACTAAGAGGTTTCAAAAGAGATTTTAAGATTGAGTAGTAGTGGGTTCCTTGATATATCGTTGCTTATTTAAATAATAGAGACCTCTTGTTAGCTTATCAGTCCCAAGAATAGTCTTTGTATAGAGTCCTGAATTATACATCATTGGTCAAAAAATGTTACTGAACTTTGAGTATGTAGAACAAGCTTGCTTATAACCAAAAATTAAAATTAAAGTAAGGATCAATAATATATTCTTGAGAATCTGTTAGGAACTTATTAACCTGACTTGGCTAATTCAACGCGCTCACCTAGTCGATGTACCTCTATCCCCGAGTGTCACTCTCCTCTACACCCTAAATTCCTCTCCTCACTTGGGTAAAGGTTGCTGGGTTGCTGGGTTTTGGTGTACTACTCTAAGGTTTGGCAAAATTGCCTTCAGTTTGCTCGATTTCCTGCTGAATATTGCGAAAGCGTGTCTGAATGTTGTCCTTAATGGGCTGATGAACTCTGATAATCCTCCCAGTGATCTCCTTAGATATGGGTCGGATTTGGGGTGAGCAACTATGCTCGTTTGCTGCTGAAAGTTATACGAACAACAGGACAGATTTGATGAAACCGAGTGATAAACAAACTGCAGAATGCTTCTTAGCAATCTCTACAGAATTCTCTACTACGAAAACACGAAAACACAAAGTGCAGGAACCCTAACCCTAATAGGCAACAGGCTGACTTGTTTTCTCAGGAGATAAGGCTTATCTCCAAGCAGTTATTTCCCTGCATAATCGACTAAAACTGCCTACAAACTGCCTGCATAACCTATGCTACACAATATGAATATGCAGGACATATACATGACTCAACATAATACAAATAAGCTAAAGTCTTATGTGACACATCACATGGATAGATTGTTACACAACATAATACTAATACCATAGGTTTGATGATGAGCTGCATAACCCAAAGTCTTCATACCTGCTGCCCATTATTCAGATTGCTACCCATCCTTGGAAAGATTTGCACTTGCCGATTCTTTGAACTTTGTTGAAGTCCCATGAGCTCTTGTGAGCTTCCCTGAGCTAGGATGATGTTGGGCATCCATGATGCTGCTGGTCATGATCTGATCTAAGCCAAAGGAACCCCGAAAGCCTTGTCATTGCTGCTGAATTTCAGAACTTGTGCTGCGCTCCTGCTCTGTCTTTCACCAAAGTCCTCGTTGCTGACTTGCTGCCTTCGAGGTGAGCCTCATCTCTTGCTGACTTAGGCCGGTCAGATTGGTTGGGTGAAGGATTTTCTAAGGACAAATCTGAGAACACAACAGAATCAAACCATCCGTTACTCAACAAGACTTTATTTTTCTAATTTTTATAGTTCAAATGACACTCAAAGGAGTTGACAACTCACAAATATCTTATAACAAATCCTCTCGGCAAACAAAATGGTCAGTTGTACGGTAATCTAAAATTCTAGAACACAAAGGAAAATAGAAGATAAATAAGAAATACATGATGCACCGATATTTCATATAACTCATGTGTTGTATCGTATCCGTATCTGATACATGATACCGTACGATACTCAATTTTGAGGTATCGTCCGTATCTTCCAATTTAATATGTTGCACTTCAATTAAAAATACATATTTCAATGATTAAAATATAAACTTAAGATTTTAAAAAATAAGAATATTTCTAAAAGATGGTTCCCTATCTATATAAAATAGCCTAATTAAGAGCATCCCCAATGGTGCTAGCTAAAATCTTTATGTAAAATATATTATAATAATAGTTATGTATAATTTGAAGGATGAAAATTGGTTTGTGTTCCAATGGGGTTATGTATAATGAATAAGAATGTGGTTGTAGATATGTATAATGTAGAAGGAAAATTATAAAGAAGAAGAATATGGGTAGCAAATTTGATGAGTGAGAAGATGGTTATGTATAATTGTAGCAAATTTGATTTCGCCTCAATTGAATTTCATTGAGTTTTCCCCGAATCTCTTTGTTCTTTAATCGCTCAATCTTGAGCTCGCTGGATTTCTTCTAAGCTCCGAACAAGCTCCATTCTCGAATTCTTTTTGCTGTTAGAATAGGCAATCAACATGTATGTTCTTTACCTTAACATTCAAGTCATACTTTTTTAGTTTTGAATCCCAAATAATAATGGCAATCAATTCGAACTCTATCAATACTGTTTCTAGGATGAGTAAGTTAGAGTGAGTGTTGTTTATTTAGTCCAAATGAAGACAGATCTGCATCACTCGTGTTTGAGCATTTAATTGAATCTGAAATTTATATTTCAAGGAGAAAGTCCATGGAGATGGTTTTGAATATTGATCACAAACTTGTATTTGTTACCTGATCAGTGTTAGAAATGTCTATTTTAAGCCCCTACTTTTATGCTTATTTCATATGATATACTTTGATTGATGTTTCAAGTCAAAAACACGATTCCAGCTTTACGAAGGAGCACAAATGGAAATATGAGGAAAAGCACGTGAATTCGGCCTAAATCAGACATAATTTGGATCATTTCTGCAATTCTTAGACCGAGTGCACTAAAGTACCTGACCCGAGCTAAAACAAGTTACTCGACCAAGTTACTCGACCGAGTAAACACACTGCTCGAGCAAAGTTATCACGTGACCAAGACCCTTCGTGTGGATTATCTCCATTAACTCGAGTGATTTAATACAAGAAGATAAGGAAGACCTTTCATTCCACTCGAGGATTAAATGCATGAAGATAAGCTTAACTCTACATTTACTCGGCCAATTATGATTGGAGTTAAGGCAAGACTTCTCAAGTCACTCGAGCCCTTTGATTGATCAATATATAAGCATCACAAGACACTCAAAGAAGGTTGGCTGCTGCTGCCCGAGCTACCTAAGGGGGCTGAATAAAGTGATTGATTCTAGTCGAGTAAACCAAGTGAAGAAGAAGATATACCCGAGAGAGTTCGGAGATAGTTTGAATTATACAACCAGATTTTGTACTCGAGATAACGAGGAGAATAGCAGCAGCATTGGAGCTCGACCGTGGACCATCAATCACTGAGAATTTCTAAACTTTACTCTTGTTTTATTTACAATCGTTTTACTTACAACCGTTTGAACATGTTTGCATTATCACTCGAGATGAGTGAGTAGTTTCTTATGATAGGGATTTGATGAATCTCTAATGCTTATGAATAACTAGAACATGATTATTAAATTTATATGAATCAATTCTTGTATGATAATTACGTGTGTTGAATCATACCCGAGCTTAATCTTCATAAAATAGGTGTCCTGACAAAACATCTAGAAGTGTAGGTCGGAGTAGTATATCTAGGGAAGGACCGGGAGGTGAACTTAGATTATTTTAGAATCAATACAACTATTAGATCGAGTATATTAGCAAAGCGGGAGCAGCGAGTATATTTGGTGCATGAATGTATTAATAAGCGTATTTGGACAGATTAGTGAAAACACCGGAAGGAATGAAGCTAGTCGAGTAGATGTTTACGTGCGAATCTAACACGGGAGTGAGGATTCGTATGCTAATGCTACTCAGTCTAAATTCTATAATATAAATCTAACACGGGAGTGAGGATTTATATTATCATATAACTATACGTTCTATATTAAATTGTCATCGAGGAGAAAATTCATAACTATAATATAAATCTAACACGGGAGTGAGGATTTATATATCTTGTTCGAGTGAAACCATAAGTATTAGTGGAGGATTCTCATCCTTGTCATAGTTTTTAATATTTGATAATTTGATAACGAAACCTTTCTTTGAAACATTGCCTTTTGAATAAATAATATTGCCTTTGAAATAAATAAAACACTTTAGAACTAAATTGCAAGCTAGTAATTGAGTGTAGAAGATTAGAATCTAGTAATCGAGTTTGAAATATAACTTGACTCCACTGTTCCCTTGGGTTCGACACTAGGTCACCCCTAGTTCTATAAATTCTTTTGAGTTGCGTGCCGGAATATTTATTCACATATACCGCATCACGTCAAGGACGCATACCAAAACCTACTCATGAAATTCAGGTAAAAAATTGGTAACGATGTAGTAGAGTGATTCAATCATGGCTTTTAGTTCTGTCTCACCAAAATAGAGAAGTCTCTTGTTCATTTTGCACATTGTAGAAGCTTGTTCTGAATTAGAAAATAATTTTGCCACATCTAATGGACAACAAATTTGTGCAATACGTGAAGAGTTTGCATTGTTTTAAGTAGGGAGATGAGATTGTTGAAGCATATTATAGCAGACTGAAAGTCTTATGGGTAAATGAAGAAGTATTGACTGAAAGTATGTTATGTGCCCTTGGAGATGCTTGTAAATCGACAAAGTGTTTGAATGACAAGAAGGCAATGGATAAGAGCATAAATTTCTTATGAGACTAAACGAGACTCACTTTCATATAATGTGGATCCTATGCCTTCAACTGAGAAAGTGTATGCACTTTTTATACAAAATGAAACGTCAAGGGGATAAATAGATCAGTGGTGAATGATGTATCATCCATATTCAAAAATAACATTGACGATAACAAAGGAAACAACTACTCAAATGCTAATGGAAAAGGAAAGATGTCAGTTTCACACTGTTAAATGGTGGGGCATACCAAATAAAAATGTTTCAAGCTACATGATAACTACTTGGCACATGTCTTCAAAGGTCCTAAATTTGCTATTAATATTATTATCATTAACTCTACTGGTGTAGGACAAGAGAGCAACGTAGATACGGACTTGAAGGATAATTCAATTGAGTTTTATGCAAATGACTCAAGAGTAGCTGAACAAATTGATGAGTTTTCTCAATGGTGTTAATCTCAATCATGACCATGTAACAACGATTACATGTTTATCTTCTATAAAATTTAATGAAGTTGCTTAGATTGTGGATGGTGGTGCAACAGACCATATAACACCCTATGAGCATATTCTTTTTTTATACACAAGACTAGGAAAGAAAATCAAGAGGATTTAAAACCTAACATAACTAAAGATAGTATTACCGGACAGTTATCCACGTGTTCAAGGGTAGCTAGGTAGATCCTCTAGATGTCAAATTGAGATATCATTACAATTGAAAGTTGGAAGCAAGCCACAACATGTTGTAAATCCATCAGGGCAATGTAACAGAACCTATTGTATGTCGTAACGAAGAGTTAGGAAAGGACTTTAGCTGAGTTGTACCCATTCGTATGGCACCCCGAAATGAACGTCCTCGCTCAAAACTCTGGTTTGATGCATATTGTACGTTGTCCTCTATCTTCTTTTAATACGAATATCATGATCTCCGAATTTCCTCAGGCAACATCGATTGCACTTATTGGGTACACGCTCGTACATTATTACGATTGTCAGTGAATGTCTTTTTCTTTTGAAATTAAATTTTATCAACAACGGGTTTGTAACCTTAAACTTTAATTTGACTCGAACAAAGCGTTGTTTAACAAGGCCGTGATGGTAGGAGTCAGAAAGTTGCAAATCTATAGAACCAATATCGTAAACCAATAGCCATCTTTAAAATATCAAAACTCATAAATGATGTTCGTAGATAATAGAACTACGCTCAAATAATAAATGTTGGGTTTGTCATCACATTTGTCAAGTAAAACCATCTAGTTTTGTAACATCCAAGGACCATTTTTGAAAGCCCACTGCACCAACTTATCCTCCGAGAAAGTAATCTTCAAAGTATTATGAGCAGTCTCTAAGAAAGACTTATCACCTTTCACTTTTCAATTGCGTTCCAAATAGTTGATTAGAAATGTATAGCTAAAGACTGATCATTGATTATCCTAAAGAAAATATGAGTTTTGATTCATTCGCTCCAGCCTCCCCTACACTTCATTAGCTAGTTCTGATATATGTTCATGTTGAAGTTGAGAGGAAACTTCTTCCACCATTTGTGATGTACTTAGAGAATTGAAGGAATGATGCCCTGTCATTCTTATAAGAAGCATTTTCAAGGAGAGAGTTAAAACCCGTCAAAAGAACACAAGAATATGAACCGACTATCCCTTACCAACATGTATTGGTTCAAATCAAAAGAGAACCTAAAACGTGCAAATATGGAAACAGTGACTTGGGATGGTTATCGAATAGCACAAGACAAGTAAAAGTTCGAAAGAAAGTAGAGGTTTTTTCTCTCTAGATGCAAATCATGAAAAACTATCCCCCTTGAGCATAATCTTGAAGATGTAAAACCATTGCAATTTTTATTAAGTATCGTAATGTTTGTTGGTGTTAGAGTTCAGTTACTCATTTTGAAAATTATGTTATGAATGATAAGATCACGTTATATTAAGATCAAGTTTACCCTCTTGTCTTTGTTGAAGCTTGCAAGTAATTTTTAATTGAAAGTTACCTTCACTGATAATGGTTGTGAAATTAAGGACTTAGCATGAGTGATTTTGAAAGAGACTTTTGACTTAGTTGAAGGATTATATCACTTCATAAGAGGTACAAAATAAAGTGCTTAACTTCATAGAGTGCTAACACTTTAGAGTGTGTTTGGCTTCAAAAACTGGGACACATATATCCCTTTTGATAAATTTAAATGTATTCCTCAAGTTTAATTTAATAAACCATTCTCATTTGCATTATTATGTTTCTTTTCAAGCAAAGCAAAAAATATTATCTTTCCACGATAGCAGCTCTTCCAGCAAATATATTTTTGACTTAGTTCATGCAGATATGTGGGGACCTTATAAAATTTCTAGTATGAGGGTGCAAAATATTTCTTAAAAAATATTGAAGACAAATCTATGTAATGCACTTGTCCCATGAAACATAAATATTTGTTTGCAAATCAGTTTATTAAAATTTTCCAAATGGTTGAATCCAAGTTTGTCTTCAACTGTTTTACGTGGTAAGACCCCTTTTGAAATATTATTTAATGATAAATCAAATTATCAATACTTAAAGGCATTTGGTTGCTTGTGTTACATGAAAAACAATCTTTCTCATAAAGGTAAAATTGATCCCATGAGCCAACCATGTTTATTTTGGGGTATCCCTTGGGAAAAAAGTGTATAAAGATATGGACCTTTTTTCTCACAATATACATGTGAGTAGGGACATTGGTTCGTTGATTATAAGTTTCCTTTTGCAAAGAATACAAGTTTGTGCGGTGATCCCACTCCACTATGCCAACATGTCCAATTGTGCATTTGTACTATAAGTAAGATGACTTTTAAAGTGTTAGCCAAAATATTACTGATAATTCAGATGAAGAAATTCTCATAAGTGATCCTATTTGGAATGATGACACAGTTGACGTGTTGTTCCTTTAAGAAGGTAATGAGAAGTTTCAAAGCCTTTGATGTGATTGGATGGATATTTTTGCAATCAGGTAATTCGTTCTTCTAACTATCCTATTCACAAGTATGTTGATTATTTGTATTGCACTTATGTAATTCAGCATTATATATTGCAATTAGTTTCAAATGTTGAGCCTATTAGTTTTAAACAAGCTCAAAAATTTCATGAATGGGTTGAGGCCACAAAGAATGAATTGAAGGCATTACAAGATAATGACACATCAGAAATTACTTAACTGTCTGCCAATACAAATTCAGTTGGTTGCAAACAAGTTTACAAGGTAAAGAGGCAATCAGACGACTCCATAGAAAGATTCAAATCCAGACTTGTGGCAAAAGGCTTCACGCAAATGGAGGGGTTAGATGTTAGCACCCTTTTGGTTTTTGTTGCAATCAAAAAATTGGCCCTTTTTTCAATTGAATGTAAACAATGCCTTCTTGCATGGTAACTCAGAGGGAGAGGTACACAGGTCTTTGCCCCCTGGTTTTTATGCTACTGAAAAATTACAAGAAAGGTTTGCAGGTTAAAGAAAAGCCTTTATGGCTTGAAGCAAGCTTCAAGGCAATAGTTTGAAAAATATAGTCACGCATTGGTTCAATTTAGTTTTTAACAGAATTACCATTCTTCTTTCATATAGCAAAGGTCATATCATTTCATTGCTTTACTAGTATATGTTGATTATGTGGTGTTGAGTCATACAAATTCTATTTAACTTGAGGAGTTAAAATCTTCCACAGATTCCTTATTCAAGATAATAAATTAAAAGAATCTGAAATATTTTCTTCGTTTTGTAGTTCCAAGGTCAGATTCTGACATTTTTCCAAATCAGATAAAATATATTCTAAAGGCGTGATGTTTGGTTTAAGCCTTCTCATCTGCAATGCATACAAATCACTAGTTGGCTTTGTCCGAATATGCTCTGTTCAACGATATATCAATGTGTTACTAGACCTAGTATTTGTTATGTTGTGCATGTATTGAGTTAGTTCATGGCAGCTCGTCAGCTGGATCATCTATCAACCACTCATAGAGTGTTGAGATATCTTAACCAAGCACCTACTCAAGGCTTATTTTATTCAGCTAGTTTTGCAATTGTTCTATCAACCACTCATACCGTGATGCAGATTGGGATGCATGCCCAATTACTCGCAAGTCCATTTCAGTTATGTTGTTATGCTTGGAGATTCTTTGATTTTTGGAAGTATAAAAAGCAAGCTATACTGTCTCGTTCTTATGTAGAGGTCGAGTATCGAGCCTTCACGCATATCTGTTGGGAGTTGGTGTGAATTCAGAGGTCATTACTTGATCTGCATTTTACTATTCCTACTCTAATTCGTTTGTTCTATGATAATGTTGCAGTCGTGCATAATGTGTAATACTGCATTCCATGAACGCACAAAGCATGTGGAATTAGATTGTAATGTAGTTAGGCATCACTTCAATTTAGATCAGTCTAATGACTAAGTCCATTCATTTATTAGATCAGTCTAATGACTAACTTACTAAGGCACTGTCCGCTGACAACTTGCAACGTCTATGTTCCAAGCTCAAGGTTTCCAATGCCTTGGACAGCTTACGCTTATAACGGTGTTGAGAATGATCGTTATCCAGACTCGCCGTAGCTCAGATCATCGATGGATAACGAAGCCAGGAAATTAGCTTCAAAAGTAATTTTGAACTCGAGTGTAGTTTGTAATTATTTTTAGGGTCTCGGTGTCACTTGTATTAGTTGAAGGGTTCAATTATAACTATCAAAATATGAAGCACACATGTAAAATGTGATCCCGCTTCAATTGAATTTCACTGAATCTTTCCCAAAATTCTAAGTTTTTCAAGAGCTCGATCTTGAGCTCGTCGACATTCATCAAAGCTCCGGCCAAGCTCCTTCTTGAATTCTTTAATCATCGCTACATTTTTAAAAAATTGTCTTTATCCCTTATACTTTTATATTTGTATGGTTCAGAGGTTGACAATAATCTGAGATATATATTTTTTCTAGTATATACATTTAACTTGCATTATGCACATCTTTACTCAGACATCTTGTCTCTATTTTTTATATATTAATTATTGAACACACAAATCATTCTGAAGACATGACCAGAGGATGCCAAGAAATGTGGAAATTAAGCTCGGAAGAATCCATCTCCGACTAAAAGTTCTTGACCTGGCCGCACCACTAACGAAGCTAGACACATTATCAAGTTTAGAGACAGGAGCTCAGAAAAAGGTATCCCTGATCATGGAGCATAGCTTCTGCTATTTATCAGTGCGGAGGTGCTGGGGGTCGAATACTCTGCTTGTTAATTTATTAATTTTAAACTATATTGAAGACTCAAGTTTGAAACAGTGCAGCGTAGTTGTGTTGGTACGAAACTTAGAAAGCTTGGGTTCCAAACCACACTTTATTATTTATTTTGGATAATTTTATATTGGTTTTAAACATTTTCTAATTTATCTTTTAACATTCTATAATTGTGTATTAATATGAAATGTTACCTTATTCATCAATTCTAAAATTATCATTGAATATATTATTATAATATATTTTTTAAATTTTGTTTTGCCCCCTAAATCTGACTTCTGGATCCACCACTGCTGGCAGCATAGCTTATTTATGCAATGCTGGTAGTTTGTGATGGCGCTGTGATCTGAGATGAAGAATAGAAGACAACTGAAGAAGGAAGTGAACGAAGGAAAGAGAGAATGAGATTCAACTGGATTTTTCTATTCCTCTTTTATTTGTATGTTTATGGCACGCTTTCTTACACGTCATAAAACAAATGCACACACAACCATGGTATTCATGGCGTCGCCAAGGCGTCGCCTTGTCGACGCCTAGGCGTCGTGGCGGTTTTCAAACTTCATGTCGAGGACGCCAAGCCGGTTCGCCAATCGTGCCGTCACAAACTTGTAACAGTAGCGTTTAGTCTCATTTTTAAAACCCTAAAGCCCAATTTAACCCAAAAGCCCAATTAAAACCCATATCCAGGCTCAATTAATATTAAATTATAATTTTTGGAGAGATTAATTTTATCAGTTTCTTAAAAATTGTAAGTAAGTCAAGTTAAACATGTTTCTCGTACATTTTTATTGATGGTGTATCACTTGTTTTAAAAAACTGAGTATTTTTGTTTTACAAATATCATTATATTTTTAACTAATCGTGTATATATAAATATATAAATATATTATTTCGAAACGCCGAGTAACGACTAGGCATTCGCCATATCGACTAGGCGGCTTGGCGGTAAGTTGGCGCCGTGGTTCGCCGAGACGCCGTGAAAACAATGCACACAACACGCCTGCTTTTTACAATTCAAAACTAGCTCATGCTTAAACTGCCTTGATCATTTTGTAACAAACTCCACAGTTGGGTATGTTTTGGATGGAAATCTTCCTCTTTTACTACGTCGTCCTTGATAAAGTTTGTGTTCTCAAAAATACTGTTTGAACCATGGGCTCAGGGTGAGTAGACAAGAGTCTCATAGCTTGAATGGGTGGAGTTTTGATTGAGGAAGTGCGGAATTTGTTCTCTGCATATACCGTCATAGCATGTTGTGTAAATATTATTAATGTTTGTTAAAAAAATGATAATTAAAGTCAAAATTTTAGTAAAGCAACCAATATATATAGGAATCTGTATATATAGAGATGGCACAATCTGGTGCGTCCAAAATGCAAACAGAAAATACAATCAACGGCTTTAAAGGGGATCCATGGATCCATGAAAAGGAGGGTTCCACATGATACAACTTTTATATATATATGATTCAAATTCAATCAGAATATTCAGGGGAACATTGAAGGAGTAAAATAGCAGGGGACTTGCAAGAAAGTGAACAACTCATACATCAGATCAGTGGTGTAAGACAAAAAATAACTCAAATCAAAGAACATTTCCCTCATGATCAGGAACCGTTCAATAGACATCAGCTGATACAAACCACCAAGCTGGCATGCTAAATGAGGATGTAGTAACAAAGAAGACATCTCTACCCTTGTTGTTTTTGCACATTGCTGCACGTTGGAGCATTTGCACTGAATGTGACATTTCGACGTACGGAAAAGTCTCACACCAAATGACATCACATACTTTCCTATAAGACCATAGATATGCCTAACATGTAACCTAAAATAGGGTTTCTTTATGGTTGATTATTACAAGAGTGGAGTAGGGGTCAGCTTCAAACATCTTTGTACAACAGCTGGAACTTGGGTATTCTTTCAGGGGGAAGTGGGCAAGTCACTATAAGCTTCCCTTTCATGGCTCCTCGAAAGATTGTCTGGGAATAAGAAAACAGTTCACATGTGATGTCTTGATGATCCACGGCTAGGAATAAGATGCAACGAAAAGTCTAACTCTACTAATGGTAAACAAGGACAGCGCCCTGCCGGTCTTTTTGTTTTGGTACACCTACTGTGCCGGTTTAAGCAAATTTAAAACAATAGAAATGTTCATTTTAGGAATTCGTACGGAATGCACGCAAGGGTACCTCTATCACATCAATTACATCCTGTTTCCTATGAAATGAGCCAACCCATTTTGTATGATCCGCACTCCTGTTCGTAAGAAAATAAATGAGAAGGGAAATGAGGTATACATTACAAAATGGAATAAAAGAAAGACATTAACCCCGAATCCATCTTCATATGTTGAGCGTTGAAGAAGAAAACAGTGGAGGGTGTGAGTGTTATGTCGAAATACTTGACATAAACTTTGACATCCTCTGAATCAATATCAACCAATGCCATAGTCGCAAACTTGGAAACTTCACGGGCTGATTTATAAAGCTGGATAAAAAGTGATATGAAAACTCTGTTTATGTTAAAAAAGACCAATCTTGAAAATTAGGGTTCATCAAAATAACAACACGAATCCCAATCACGACATCAACTGCGAGTAAAAATTGAAGACAATCACTCTAATTTGATGAAGAGAGGATTGGCAGATGAGAATTACCAGATCGTCGAGGTGAAGACAAATAGCGTCAGATGATCGACCGAAACGAAGGAGGAGGACCTTGTCGATGGTGTCCCTGATGATCGTGTCTACTTCTCGCTTCGTCGTCAGCGTAGGTAGCATCGAAGCACCGCTCATCTTCTCCGCTCGCTTTTTCGGTTCGACGTTTCGCTACTGTCTGGACTGGATATTATCCCTCCAATCGAACCGACTCCTAATACTCAATTGATTCGGTTTGGCTACGCTAAATAGTTTTGGCTGACGGTCCATCCAACCCGATTCCATTACTCTAAAGCTGTAACACTTAAATAACAACTAAAGAGCAAGGTTTTGTTATATGACGACAGGTAAATATTTGTGAGACGTAACAATATAATTTTAATTGTTGATTTTTATTAATTCAATGATTGATATTGATGGTAATGTTTATCCATAATAAATTTACTGGGTAACAATAATGATTTTTATTGTAACACAATGAATGATTAATAAACTAAATGAATTATAACAATGAGTTTTAGTGAAAGATAAAGTACGTAGTAAAATTACAAAAATAAATGAACAGATTCTTAACTCATTGAATGAAAGCTGAACTAAATGAATGATATTATTGATCTATATGTTTGTCTCGTTTTTCAGAGTTAATTACCTGAGTAATAAAACTATACAGTTTTATACTTAAGGAGATAAACAGACTTATGACTAAGTCTGAGATATTCATTTTGACATACATCTTAGTCTTCCAACATTTCCACAAAATTGCAAAGTTGTGAAGTTCGTAAGGAGTGTTGGAGACTTTTCAACTTGCAGTTGAGGCTCTAGTAACTATAAAAGGAGGCTCGCAGTAGATGATCGAGCCTCCCTCGTGAGTCTTAGTATAGCAGTCAGATTTTGGTTATAGGTTTAGGTGAGCCTCCCTCGTTTCAGTTGATCGGTGCAATCAAATAGAAGTTCTGCTATCCTATCCTGAAAAACTGAATACCTAACCATACCATCACATAAGAGAGACAGTAGAGTCGTAAGGGAATCACCTAACAATCTTTAACAACAACTCTCATTGTCTATTTTTGTACTATATTTTGGTAATTTTGTTAAATAAAATGTGCATGTTTACCATAATGTTTTAACACTGACGATACTGATTTTGGAATTTGAAGGATCCACCTGTCGCAAACTACTGTCATTTAGTAGAGCCTTTTATTTGTAAATTTAAATTATTTGTGCACCAAGAATAACCAACAACAACAACTATACAATGAAATAATATTTTGCTATTGCCCATGATAAAAATGAGTAAAATTATCGCCCTGCTCAATTTTCAACTAAAGATAAATTGATATTGAAAGTTGATGCAACGCATTGGACAAGTCTTATTTGTAATGAAACTGAATTTCCCGCCCCTGTTAAAAGATTCAATTTTTAACCTAACATTAGTGGAGATAAATTAAACTCTTGTTTAACTTTCACTCATTAGTATTTTACTATAATTAGTAGAAATAAAGTTTTATAAATTTACACGTAAAATATTTATATAGATTATTAATTGTTATTATTATTATATTTACTATTTTGATTTTTCAAGTGATTCATTACAAATTTTTAACATTTTTATTTATCATATTTTATCGAAAAATGTTTTCATATTCATTAAATATGAATTTATAGCTAGATATATTATTACACATTTTACATTTTATTTTCGTCCTAACCCTAATCTCTAAACCAGCCACTAATTATCGTAACACTTATTCACCCACTACCCATCCAAGAATCAAATTATAAAGTATTTCCATAGATTATTGACTTTCACATATTAACCTTATCTTCACTAATTTATTAATTTTATTTTCGTTGCATATTTGTTTACACGACAAACTCATATTAAAGCATTATTTATTTATTCATGAACTTAAGGAACTAAGTATGGCTTGCTTAACTCTATTAACTATTTTTTAAAATTTCTCATTCTTTTTCTTTAATAAAATAAAATGAAAATTTAAATCAAATAAAAACACAAAATCATGGACGGGGACATTCATAAGAGTCTTTGTACACTTGTATCGCAATCTAACCATAGATCATAAGAGTGTTAATAAACTACAAGAAATAGAGTAATCTGATAAGTTATGTATCCAGATGAATACGTCTACATTTATGTGCCATATTCATTTTCCACAAGTACAGTGCTATACTGTGATGCAGGATTAGTTGGATGAAGGGATGAGATTAGGAGTAGAAGAACAGAGGAGAATAAAGTGGAGATAGACAGGAGATAGTAATGGTGTGTTCACTTCGCCGGAATGGAATCACTTGGAATGGAATGAAAGGATGAATCTAAAATGAAACTATATGTCCAAATTCATCATTCCATTCCCACGAAATGCATTCCATTCCGGCAAAGTGAACACACCATAAGAGTTTTTGATCATTCAAGTTGTTCTTTTCATTAATATCTTTCACTATTTATACATACGTGAATGCATGCTTATTCCACTTCTCACGTTCACTTGAACAACTCAACCCACTCTTCACATTGCCACGTACTTTGTTCCATCTTTCACGTGCAATGAGTTCGTCACGAAGTCATTAGTTGAAAAGCGCTTGAACTGGATGATCGTGTGAGAGTTTCGGCGCACTTCTACTCCACTGAGTTGTTGCTTCGCATCATACTGTTTATCCCAACATTCATACTTTGTAAAATTATCATCTTATCAGTAACCTTATGTAACATCCCACATCGACAAGAATGAGAAAGAGAGTTAGCTAGATAAGCTAACCTGCCGAGTCTCATGTCACCTAAGTACCATGGTTTTTAAGATAAAGGTCCTAGGTTGTGGTGACCTAGGGGGCTTAGGTGGCATGTGTCTAGGACAGGCTAGGTTTGTAGCGGCTCGGATCGACTGATCCGATCGGGTCGTTACAGATGGTATCAGAGCTGACTCTCCATAGTAGATGACAGAGGTCATCGAAAGGAGAGGAGGAGACTGAGAGTCTGTCTAGCTTGGGCCCAACGAGGACGTTGAGATTCTGTTAGTGGGGGTGAGTGTAACATCCCACATCGACAAGAATGAGAAAGAGAGTTAGCTAGATAAGCTAACCCGCCGAGTCTCATGTCACCTAAGTACCATGATTTTTAAGATAAAGGTCCTAGGTTGTGGTGACCTAGGGGGCTTGGGTGGCATGTGTATAGTACATGCTAGGCTTGTAGCGGCTCGGATCGGCTGATTCGATCGGGTCGTTACACCTTAGGACTGTCAAAAGATCAAGTCTGAGTCGCATGTTACTGAATCTAAGTTGCACTCTTGATCATCTGGCTAACAGAGTTCGAGTTGCCCAAGTACATTGCCAAATTAAAGAAAAACAAAAACAAAAACCATCCGTATAATATGGTATTTTTTTAAGAACCAATTGTTTAAAAAAATTCCGTAAATCACTTATATATTTTTTTCCATTAAATTTGAACCATTGGAAAAACAATCTAACGGAAAGTTAACGGCTCTTAACAAGAGTGGTTTAAATTTAACGGAAAAAAAGATAAGGTGATTTGGAAAAAAATTAAACAGGTCTCTTCTAAAAAACACATTATTACATGGTTAAAATGAAATAAGCAATCATCTGAAGCCAACGGACATTACAGAACTGGTAAATTATCACAATGATATATCGACTACTCATCCCAAAACTGAACATATTGTCAATACCCGTCCAGGTTCACATCAATTCCCCCATAGCTCACATTTCCAACATTCTGAATCTTTCCAATCAATCATTATACCCAGCTAAAAAACTACAATATTTATATATATATATACAACTCTTCTAGCTGAGCTTGATAATAAGTAGAAGAAGATATATGATGAACAACAATGATAATGTTCTTTACCATGTGATTCATAAGGTTCCTTCTGGTGATGGTCCTTATGTTAGAGCCAAACATGCTCAGGTACCAAGTAGCAGCTAGTCTCTTCTTCTTTTGTTAAACTATGTTTTGAAATTTGATATATTTGCAGCTAGTAGACAAGGATCCAGAGGCAGCTATAGTCTGGTTTTGGAAAGCAATAAACTCAGGAGACAAAATTGAAAGTGCCCTTAAAGACATGGCTGTTGTCATGAAACAGCTTGATAGAACTGAACAAGCCATTGAGGCTGTTAAATCCTTCAGGCGACTTTGCTCCAAAAACTCTCAACATTCACTTGATAACGTCCTCATCGATCTTTACAAGGTATCTTCTTCATCCATTCCATTTTGCTCTCAAATTAGTTACAAGGTATCTTCTTCATCCATTCCATGTTCATGAGAGTTTTTCCTTTTTCTCTTCCTTCTCTCTAAGATTTTTCTTATGAGAGTTTTCCTGGCCAACTAAGGTTGTGCTTTTCTTTCACCTATCAACACAAGTCCTAGCTTTTGGTGTCTGCCTTAGCTTCGATCCCGGACAATGGATAACAGGGGCAGAGCTCATGTCGAAGGTGTGATGGCAAAGCATGTTGAGGTCCTCTCGGAGAAACTGAAGGGGGAGCTCAGAGTCTCGGTAAAGGAAGCAACCTGGAAAGCTGTTGAGGAGGAGTTTAAATGGGCAGTGGTTATGAAACTCTCAACAGGAGGCGGCATCAATGTTCAAGGGTTGTCAGCAGTTCTGATGAGGGCCTGGGGCCTTAAGACAAGTGTGAGCTTCATGGGTAGGGACAACAACACAGTGGTGGCCAGCTTCGATAGTGAGCAGAACATGAAGAAAGCCATGGACGGTGGCCCTTGGTCATTCCGAGGTGCAATAGTTTTGATGCATAAATGGATAGCAGGTTGCCTACCGGAGGAGCTACGGTTTGATAAGGTGCAGTTATGCGTTCAGGTTCACCGTTTGCCGCTAGAGCTAATGACCCATGAAATAGCTAGAGACTTTGTGGAACTGGCGGGTCGAGTATGTCAATACATGACACAAGATTCAGACGTCATGCAACGTCGCTTTGTTCGCTTCAGGGTGGAAGTTGACGTACATCGACCGCTGTGCAGAGGTTGCTACCTTGAAAGGAGGAATGGTGATCCGATTTGGTTGCCATTCAAATATGAAAGACTGCCTAAGCTATGCAAGTGTGGAATAATAAGTCATGATGCAAACTACTGTGTCGCTACCGCTGGCGTTAACAAGTATGGACCGGGTATAAGGGCTGAGTCGCCGATTATCGAGGAACCAAGCTCTGAGGAGGACGAGAGTTTAGACGCGCAGTTGGGACCACTGGCCATGTTAGCCGACCAGTTTATGCCAGCGCCGGAAACAACTGTGGGGACAACTGATGAGCAGCAAAAAGGTTGTACGGAACGTCCTGCGCGGCCAACCAACAAAGAGCAGGATAACACTGTGCGTTCTGACGTTGTTTCTCAGGAAGAGGCACGCATAAAGGACAAGGGGAAAGGTGTGTCAGAGGAGCACGCGACTTCTTGTCGTTTGTGGGATAGGAAATCCACACCGCCAAACTCAACTAATGGGCTTCGCCCTACTCAGAGTCAAGGCTTGTGCTTTGTTGGGCCGAAAACTATCTCATGTTCAATGGACCTAAATGCGCTACCACCACCAGGCACCAAACAAAAGTTAGGAAAACATGACTCCCTAAGATTGAAACCCCACACAATGAAACATAAGGCATCCGGCACTCGATTAGGGAAATCTACATCAGAGGCGCTTAGCAATGCGGTGGTTCAGGGAATGGCGGCTCACGGGCAAACGATTGGCGACAGGGAATCCACACTCGGCGAATTTGTATCGGCGGCGATCGCTAAGCGGTCCCGCCGGAAACAATGATACTCATCAGTTGGAACTGCAGAGGGTTGGGGAGTGCCTCTGCAGTTCGTGCTTTGAGGGAGGTAATCAATTCGAGCCGCCCTCAAATCCTCGGTCTCATTGAGACAAAGTTAAAAGCTAGAAACTGGAGCGACTTGAGAGTAATATTGGGATTCCAAAATTGCTTCGCTGTGGATAGAGATGGCTTGTCGGGAGGATTAGCAATTTTGTGGAATCAAGAGGTGGACCTCACGATCAGTAGTTTCTCCAAGCGTCATATCGATATGTCTATTGGCCTGGAGAATTCGTTTCGGCTCACGCTCTTCTACGGTGACCCAGATGGAAGTAGACGACCGGAAAGCTGGTCTCTTCTTGAGTACTTGAGTGGGACTGACGATATGCCGTGGATTGTTATGGGGGACTTCAATGAGGTTTTCTACCCGGAGGAAGCTCTAGGCGTCAGGCCTCGTGACAGAGGGAGGATGCGTCGCTTTCGAGAGGTAGCGGACAGATGTGGTTTAATAGATATGGGCTTCTCAGGGAATCCATTTACCTTCTCGAATAGGCGTATTTATCCGCTGGAAGCGCGTGCGCGTTTGGATAGAGCTCTGGCAAACGCTAGCCTTCGCAATCAATTCCCTAATCTGTCTGTACATCACCTGCCATCCTTCAAGTCGGATCACTGCCCTATTCGAATAAACACCCAGCCCTCTGTCCAGTCCTCAGCGAACCAGAAAAGACGATTTAGATTTGAGACTATGTGGATGCGCCACGATGCCTTTCATTCCACTCTTGCCGATATTTGGAATGCTGTTGCGAGTTCTGACAATCGCAATCTATCTGGTGTATTGCAGGTTTGTGCTACGGAGCTTCAAGCTTGGAATGCAACTACTTTCGGACACGTTCAGCGAAAAATAAAGGAGGTTAAGCAGCAACTGAATGAGCTTCAATCCTCAGTTCGAACCTTGGAAGTGGTAGATATGGAGAGGGAGGCAACGAAGCGGCTTGAGGAGTGGTTGCTTCGGGAGGAGCTCCTTTGGCAGCAAAGATCGCGTGTTAGTTGGCTCAAGGATGGGGACCGTAACACTCGTTTCTTTCACGCTCACGCAACCCAAAGAAGGAAGCATAACCTTGTTGCAAGGATGTTCGACTCTGAAGGTAGATTGGTTGAGGATATTCAGGGTATTCTGAATGTTGCAAAAACATATTTTGCCACCATTTTTAAGTCCACAATTCTGCCCGACTCTATAGACTGGGAATCCTCCCTCCAATTTGTGCACAGCAAGGTCTCCTCATCCATGAATTCTTCTTTATGTGCTCCAGCCACTGTTGAGGAGATTAAATCCGCATTATTTCAGCTAGGACCTAATAAAGCCCCTGGAATAGATGGCTTCCCAGCAGTATTCTTTCAGAAGCATTGGGACATTGTGGGCCATAAAGTAGGAACGGAAGCCTTGGATTTCTTTAATGATGTACCCCTGAATCCCGAGCTCAATAATACGGAGATTGTTCTAATTCCAAAATGCAAAGACCCAACCCGTATGGAGGACTTTCGCCCTATCAGCTTATGCAACGTGGGCCTCAAAATCATCACAAAAGTCATGGCCAACAGACTCAAGCATATCCTACCAAATGTCATCTCTCCGAATCAGAGTGCCTTCGTGAATGGTCGCTTAATCACTGACAATATTCTTGTTGCTCATGAGGTAGGGCATTTTATCAAAACCAGAAGGAGTGGAAGATGTGGCTATTTATCTTTGAAATTGGATATGAGTAAGGCGTTTGATAGGCTCGAATGGCCCTTCTTGGAAAACATGATGAAGGCCTTGGGTTTTGACGTTAGATGGATAAGCAAAATTCTCCAATGTATAAGTACGGTGCATTATAGAGTCAAGCTCAATGGTGTTCAGTCAGATTTTATCACTCCTTCCAGGGGTATAAGGCAAGGGGACCCCATCTCTCCCTACTTGTTTATCATTGCCTCTGAGTGGCTCTCGGCTGCCTTCAATGCTTTAGTCCAGAGTGGAACAATTCACGGAGTCCGTATCAAGCGCAGTGCCCCGCCTATCACCCACCTGCTATTCGCGGACGATAGCCTCATCTTTGTCCGTGCGAATCTTGATGAAGTGAGAGCAGTTAAGAGAATCCTGAACTTATATGAACAATTGTCGGGTCAAGTTATCAACTATACAAAATCGGAATTAGTATGCAGCCCAAATGTTAGCCAACATATCAGAGACGAGGCTTGCACTATCCTGGGTGTGAAATGTGTGGCCAGTCACTCGAAGTACCTAGGACTTCCGATGGAGATTGGACAAAACAAAAGGCTGGTGTTTGGCGCAATCGAGGATAGAGTGGCAAAGCGTTTGCATGATTGGAAGTCAAAGTTGTTGTCATGTGCAGGGAAGGAGGTGCTCGTTAAATCGATTGGTCAAGCAGTCCCTGTGTATGCCATGCAATGTTATAAACTCCCGTTAACACTTTGCGACCGGCTACAGAGGAGTTTAATCAAGTTCTGGTGGTCCACTGGGAATTCCAAGTCGCCTACACATTGGATTGCTAAATCAGTGCTTCTCTGCGAGAAAAGTAAAGGTGGGATGGGGTTTAGAGAATTAGATATTTTCAACGATGCACTTCTTCTAAAGCAAGCGTGGCGCATCCTAACCAGGCCAGACACTTTACTAAGCCAAATATTCAGAGCATGCTATTTTCCACAAGGGGATTTTCTTGACGCAGGGATTGGACGCCGACCGTCTCATGCTTGGAGAGGAATAGCCAAGGTCAAACACTTTTTAAAAGAAGGGCTTATCTATGCGCAAGCGGGTGGTGTGCCTTCATGGGGCCTTACCAGCTCGGGGGTCTTCTCTACTAAGACGGCTTACTCTCTGCTAAGAGCGAGAAGTCCGACAGCTACTGGCGAGTCTTCTGATGCCTCAAAGATGTTATCCTTCTGGAAAGCTCTTTGGAAGCTTCATGTCCCTGAAAAAGTAAAGATAATGGCCTGGCGGCTCTATCATAATGGTCTCCCTGACGTTATTAATCTCCGGAAACGAGGCTGCCTAACAAATACCAAGTGTGTATTCTGTAACTTTGAGTCTGAATCTCCGATTCATCTATTCAAGGACTGTTGGCGTACCAGGGCTATTGGTGAGAAATTGGACATCCCGAGCTCAATGTTTCAGTCTTTTACATCATCACCGGCTGATTGGCTTCACACTTGTTTGGAAACGCACTCTAAAGATAATTTTCGAAAGCTCATTTGCACCATTTGGGCGATCTGGGGAGATCGCAACGACCTTAGGCATGGAACCCAGGAGTTGTGCATCGACAAGGCCTGCTGGAAGGTATCATCCATCCTCTTTCAGTGTGATACTCAGATGAGGCATTGTTTCCGGAAAAACGGTAGAGAAGGGAGTTCTGCATCTATTTTCTGTGATGGCTCTTGGTCCCCCCCTGGCAATATGGGTGTTGCGGCAGTGCTCGTGGATAATGATGTTCTGTATGCTGTGAACGTAGGATATGCTGCTTCGGTTCGATGCTCAAGGGACTCTGAAGGTTTTGCTCTATTGGCTGGGATTCGTATGGCGACGGAGTTAAATTTATCATCTGTTACCTTCTTCTCTGACTCCATTGAAGTTGTCCAGGCAGTGTCCTTGGGTTGGTTAAACCAGGGAGATGAAGGAGGTTGGCTGTGTAGCTGTCTTGATCGCTTCAGATCAAAGCCTGATTGGAGGATCCAGCATATTGATCGTGAGGCGAACCTTCTGGCTGACTGGGTTGCAAGGCACGCGAGAATCACAAAACTCCAATGGACTTCTGTACACTCCATCCCGCGATACATTTCCTGTCTTTTAAGTCCCTAGAGTATTGCCTTCACTTGGCCTTTGTCTGTTTGTTTGTTCTTTCCCTGTCGCTCGTTTCAAGAGCTTTCCAATCAAAAAAAAAAAAAAAAAACATTCTCATCACTACTTACACATTACTAGCAGAAGGCTGGAAAGATAGACGAGCAAATAATTCTTTTGAAGCAAAAACTGCGGCTTATTTATCAAGGAGATGCATTCAATGGGCGTCCTACCAAGACAGCCAGATCACACGGCAAGAAGTTTCAAGTTTCCGTTCAACAAGAAATATCAAGATTGCTAGTAAGTTGATATCTAAGAAATATCAATTTAAAGTTGACAAAGATCAACTAATTTGAAATGAACCTGCAGGGAAACTTAGGTTGGGCATATATGCAGCAAAATAACTTCATAGCAGCAGAAGTAGTCTACAGGAAAGCACAAATGATCGAGCCGGATGCTAACAAGGCATGCAACTTAAGTCACTGCCTAATCAAGCAAGCCCGTTACAACGAGGCTAGATTCGTCCTCGAGCAAGTCTTTAACCGGCAATTTCAGGGCTGTGATGATCCAAAGGCCAGAGCCAGAGCGGAAGAGCTTTGGATGGAGTTGGAATCATTCCAACCATCTTCAGAACAACTTTCAAACATACTTAATTTTGGTTTGGAAGAAGATTTTGTTGATGGATTGCAAAGACTGTTGGAGGAATTGGATCCACGGCCAACTAAAAGGCTGCCGATATTCGAACAGATTGCCTCCTTTAAGGAGCATGAAATGGCTTGCTAATCAGATCAAGTTTTATACATGGAATAACTAGCTAATGATTTCATTAAGCTTGTTAGTTCCAGATAAACAACAATAATCCTACGTTGTTGTCTGTCTAGTGCAAAGTGGATTCTCTGTCAATATCTGTTTGAACAAACAAATATGCTTTCGTTTATCAATAAAATGGTTTGTAAAGTATTTAGAGTTTACATTCAGTGAGAAGTTAGCAATTGCCACTTCACGCTATTTACTTTTTTTTTGATTACATTGGGTACATTACAAGCTCAATTCGAGCATTACAAATCACTATCGAAACTATACCATTACATGAACAATCAATTACATGACCTAGACTCCACCACATGGGGAGTAGGAAAGGGAATAGGAAAGACCTCCTTCAAGGCAAGAATAATTAGTGAGGCCATGGATTGAACCCATGACCTTTAGGACAAGGAGTTTATGAAGACTCCTTGCCAACCACTAGGCCACCACCCTAATGGTTCACTTCACGCTATTTACAACCTACAGAAATGTGTGCAGCTAACAGATTATACAAGGATGCTGACAAGTAATGGAAAAACTGAATTAATATAAGACCCCAAAAGATGAAAAAACATCCTAGAAACTCATTTAGTGCATTGCAAGCCGCCACACACAGAAAAGAAGATGATGAGGAATAAGACAATGAGAATGAACAATACTGTAATCTTTATCTTCATGTTATTCCACCACATCTTTCTTTTCAGTTGATTTCCACCTTGCTTAAAATCTTGAGCCTGCATAGACGAATTATGCTTATATTGGTTTTATAGGCATTACACAAAAAAACCCAACACAGCCTTAAGAGACATCAACATGTACAGTCTGCTAATTGTTTTACTTATGATTTCTGCAATATGAAACGTATATCCTGGAGCATTTCCATAAAACAGGTTTAGCAAGTTGCATACACCAGAAACCGCCTAGTGAGTCATAGGAATTGAAAAAGGAAATTTCAAGTTCAGATGGTTGTATTCACCTGTGAACGAAGATTTTCAGATTTATCTATGAGAATCTCTATCTTACCGCCGCGTTCAAGAACCTGCCAACAAAAATGAGGTTGATGTACGGTAAGATACTATCATCCCCAAAATTTAAATGGATGGAAAAGTCTGAATGAAAGTCCATTTCAGATTGTTTTGTAAGCGATGTGCATACACATTCTACAGATAATAAAAAGATAAAGAGGATGCATTAAGATTGGCACAATTACCTTGTCAATGTTCCCAATCATTGTTTCTTTGACTTCAGCCACCTGAGCCTGCACTTTAGCAAGCTGACTAACCTCTTCGGGATGACTAACACAATACTCCATGTGTTCCTTCATCTTGGGACTGAATTGCGGGATAAGTCATTCAAAAATCGGTAACCAGCAACAATTAATGACAAGAGCAGGTGAGGAGAAATACCCAAATTCTTTGTTAAGGCTGTTGGCGGAAGCATTAGCGGCTTTCCCGCCACCATATCTCTTTGTAAAGTCTTCTTTCACCCTCTCCAAAAATGCAATTGGAAGCTGTCTTCCAACCGATTCAGTCGCAACAACACAGTAAGCTGTAAAACACCCACGTACGAGCTCAGATATTCGGTCTTTTCAACTTGGCTAATCAGCCAAATATGCACATACAAGCATATAAAATTATAAATTATCATTTATCTGAGAGCTAATAAAAGAACCAATCACTACCCAAGGGCATCTTACAAAACCTACATTGTTATAAAATATAAGAATGCCCTTTTGAAATTCTTCTAAGAATGGATGATTCTGTCAGGTATTTCATCAAACACATAACATGCATCAATAAGCAACAAAATAAAACGCACTGAAAGAATCCTCGACGTGAAAATTGAAAGCAAGGCCATCCCAATTATAAGTAAACTTTGTATGCGTAGGAGGCAATTTCTGCAAACACTCAGACGCGATGCTTTTGAATGTCCCTTTCTTCTCCGCGTGCTCAGCCAAAATCACTGTTCCTCGGGCGACGAAGCTGTACATGAAATCTTGCTGACCCATTTCCCGATTCCGATTTCCAACACCTTCGGGACGTCAAAGTTTGTACCTTTTGTCTCACCCATTGTCGATCGAATCATATATAGCAATGTCGAAAATCGCGCGACCCTCGCCCCATTCCATCAAACACGTTTTCAACTTAAAGTAGCCGTGCAGAAATGGATGGATGGTCACGTTTAAAACGCTGCGTTTAGGAAGTTATAGAGTCGAAACGCTTCGTTTATGAAGTTAAAGAGTCAAAACGCTGAGTTCATATAGATTTACGCTATGATAAAACTCAAAAATCAACTTATAATAATGATAAGATTCAACTTCACACAACATGCAGCAGTATGCTCAGCCAAACCCTACTGTCCGTAAAGAAACTCGAAAGCCTACTGGCAAATACTCTCCCAAATGGCCTGCATCAACACTCGGGCAGACACCGCCAGCACCCCTCGAAACTGTAACAAGCCAAGTGCACGCACGGTCAATAAAGTAACAGTTAAACATTCTTACTCAAATGTTGAAGTTATCAAATAGCGGTGTCAGAAGGTTATAGTACACTACTGACCTTGGAGTTGACCCTCAAAGTGAAGGCTCCGCCATCCTGCGTGGATGACTGAACTGAGTGCACATCTAAGTGGATTCTGTTCAGAGCTTCCATAATGTCAAGGAGAAGATAATCTCGCCAAGTGCAGCTAATCTCAATAAAAACTTCCTCTTCGACTATTTGAACATTTAAGCTGTTATTAAGTTCTGACTCCTCGCAAGCCTTTCTCTTGAGTTGGAATGTTTTTCTTTCAGTGTCTTCGGATGTCTGCTTGATTGTCTCATTTGACGGCACCTTGATGGACTCTTTTTTGGGCACTATAATAACTATGTTGGATTCCAGATCTCCCAGCCTTGCCTCAAGTTCTTGTACATATTTGATCGTGTCTTCCAAGACCGATGCTTTGTCCTGAATTCAAAATAAACAAGCCCTGATCGCATAACTATGAATAAGTAAAGTATATCAGGTTAGGGATTTTAAACTCACTGTGCCAGCAGAAGGTATCATGGATCTGAGAGTAGAGAATCTATTGTTCTCTAGCTTCAGCAGCTTTTCGTCCTGCTCCTGCCGCTCACTAATCTCAATGTGCTCAATTTCTGTTTTGATGACGCGGTGGCCGTACATCAAGGGCACTGCAAACATCATTTTCTTGAGAATTTTCTGTTTCTCCAAAGGTCCGCTGTTTGTGGATTTTCTTAGGTTCTTCCAAATGCCAAAGCTAGATTTGCGAACACGGCTGCTAAAACCCAAGCTTCCAGTTAACAAATTGGACTTTCCTAGAATTGTGGAGATAATTCTTTTGTAATGCAAGTCGGCAGAGTATCCATTCTCAAGTGGGTCTGTGTCATTATTTACAGCTCCAGATTTCAGCTTGGTGATTTCATCTGTAGACCTTGCAAGCACTTCTGACACACAGTTACTAGAATTCATAGAGCCTTCCGCATATGTTAACTGATGACTCTGCTCACTGGTGAAAGAACATTGATTTGGTGAGCCTATATATGAATCATCTTCAGAGTCCTTAATAGGTCCATCCAGACTCATCTCCTGATCTTCCGCTATGACGTCTTCAGCATTCTGCAAAATCTTTATCTTTCCATTATCATTCTCGGCATTGACCCAAGTTGGATGTTCATCATCGTCATCCGTGGAGTATGATGCACTTGTATACTTCATGTAGCAATTGGGTTTTGAAAAATCCAGCAGGATTGTTTTGATGCGTGGAATCAGCGTGTTGTTCTTAAGTACCTGAAACCACACGGATAAGAAAATATTTAACTAAATTGATATTGGCAACGTGCCATCAGTGCAGATGAAATGTTGGAAGAAGTCATTGAGTGATTACTAGCTCAGTGGTTCCTAGCTCCAGGACGCCACCACGATATGGGAAGCACAACACTGTCTGCACAAGAAAGTATTTTTCTTAGAGTGCACCCTTACCGAATATGTTTGCCAATTTTTTTGTTATAACACATGCAATGCGGCATTACCTGGACAGAAGCGCTCTGGAAAAGTTTTCATGTATCCAAGGAATTGCCAACGCACGAGACAGGATAAGAAAATGATTAAGTATTTGCAAGCATCAATGTAACTACGTGCTGTAAAAATGAGTTAGCATCACTAGTAAGAGTAACTAACCTTTGCTAGCAGGGAACGACAAAACACCCGTCTAGTAGCATTTTGAGCATTGCACAGCCAGATTGATTGATCAAACGCTAAAGCTCGACCAGGCAACCTAAGATCGCCAGATTAATAAGAAGAAAAAATGTTTTAAGACGATGGTAAGAGCCTGAGGTAAATCCATACCCTTGGCCAGGACGGAACACGAAGGACATACAAATCATGTAGAACCACTCAACATCAGATAAATCTTCAAGAGACAGTGAAGTTTGATCAGGACTTGTGTCGTGTTCATCATGGCTATTTTGGTCGCTTTCTGACAGTGTCTCATATAACTCCCTCAGCCTCTTGCTCCTTTCTAAACCCCTCTTATTAGCTTTGAAAACTTCTCTGGCCTGATATGTCTTCCTCTTCTTGGTGTGCCCGTTGTAGTAGCCGTCTCCCCATTCCAAGACGCTGATCAAGTAAGTAGTACTCATGAAAACTAAATGATTACAAATAGCCTTGCTGGTTCACTAGCCAATTTACTCGCGACTACCTTCATCTGTTTTCCTTTTTTCACACCATATATGGAAAAATCACAGAGAAAGTGTACTGAACACTTGAATGCTCAAATACTCCCTAGTTATGTTCAAGCTTCCATAATTCATCACTTTATCAGACTCATTTTATTAGAAAAAAATGTGAAGAATCAGTGGAAGCAAAGATCACAATAATTAGGGCTAGACGGACATATATTGTGGTCTAAACTACGAATAGTTAACAACCAAATCTTATAGAAAAAACAGACAAGATTGACATAACATGAGCTGAAACATACCCTTGTTGTGCCCGGGACAGGGACCAGAAGATGGCATAGCTCCATTGAATACTCCTCACAGCCACAGAAAGCAGCTTCCTCAGATTCCCAGGCACAGCTTCCATCTCGTTCTGATCTGGGTCAGTTCTCAATCAGCCCCAAACACACTCAGGATAAAGAATTGATGAGGTAGAAATCAACAGTCAAGTGTATAGAGCACGTACAGTAGTACATGTATTTGTGCATAACATAACCACTAAAGCTTCAAAAGTTTGGTGAAGTAAAGAAAAGAGATATTTTTACTTAGTAAAATGGGGGGTGGGTCAGTGTTAGCTAGTTTCATTGGAATGTATGTGACCACATAAATAGCAATTAATACTGAATGGCTCAACATTGATTAACTTCACTCCAAACCAGTGCTGGATTTCTTATTCTCATGTGATCCTATAATGATCCAACATCCACAACTTTTGAAACATTCAATTTACCTAATTTTTTAGGTGTCCACATTTTAAGTGTAGAATTTGCAAACTCATGTCCAAACAAATCAAAATCTGATCCCAAACCTCACATTTATAGATATTGGTTCATGATTCTATATAAACTAGTATAACTTATAATCCTAGAGAGCCACTAATGTGATAGGAGCAAAGTATGAGGACGAATTGGTAAATAAGTGAAATTACTATTCTTGCATAATATAAGAATCTGGTTGTAATGTAATTAGGATTATCAAAAGAAATGAATTAATCTGTTTCCTATCTTTATCTTCCTCTCCTCTAAACCCTAAATCTTCATCTCCAAACCCCTATCTCATCTTCCTCATTTCCTCATCTTCTTCATCTATTCACTTTACCCGGTACGAACAACTCAGTTCGTATCAATTGGTGCTTCTTCATCGAGAGATTCGAACAAAATCAAACAATGATGTCACACCTTAACAGCCCATTCGGGAAATTTTCATCTACGATCTGAGATTCCCTACTTCTCTGGTGAGTATGTGGAGTGGTGGATCTATCATGTCGAATGTTTCTTTTATCATCATCGGACCATTCCAGAACAAAAACTCAGAGTTGGAGAAGTTTATTTAATTGGTGAAGCTTTACAGTGGTATAGAGAATGGAATTGGCATGCAGGATCGAGGTGGCAGAGGGTTACTTGGGAGTTGTTTGTCACAGATTTGAAGAATCGCTTCGCACCACAGGAAACCCTAAATTTCCAAACCTCTAAAATCACAGTCCGACAGTCAATTGTTAGATGAGATGAGGGCTCGAAATTTGATTTCTATGAACAAGCTTGCTGAACTAAAGTCGTCGCAAACTGCCTCAAATACTGGTGTTGTAGAAACGAAGGAACTTGAAGACTCGGGAGATGATCAATTTGATGCGAAACTGAGCATTCAGACTGCATCGGTTTTGTTTGTTAAAAACTCAAAGAAAGATGATGTGATTAATCATGGTTCAGATGATGATAGCGATTCAAATGGCGAAGTTAGAGAATATGCTGCTGTCAAAAAGGATAATATATTTGGCAACCAAGAGCTTATGGATGATGTCGTTATGTCCCCGGGTAGATGCTTAAGGGTACAACAGTGTTCTAGTATGATGGCTGATTTGGTGTTTGTAACACCTGAGGTAAGTCCTGTGGATTTACATTTCATATTACGTGGTGAAATTCTATTTGTGGAGTCTTCATTGTGTGCCCTAAGCAACAACTTCAGTTTCTGCATTCCAAGTGTTTGTCAAAATGCATATGAGAGTGTTTATTTTAAGAATGCAAGTTCATGTGGTTCAGTGGAAGTTCGAAGGTGTTTATGCTTATTCGAAGTGCTATACAAGTTTCTGTGGTCACGTAGGTCATTTTTATTACCACCTGTAAAACCTCCAGATGACTTAGTTGTGAAATTGAAGTCTTATTGTGAGCCGAGAAGTGTGCGGCAGTTGCTTATTGGGAGCAAGTGGTGGTGGTATTGTACTGAATGTTGGGATTTGACTTGCTCATTAATCTTAGGAAAAGACTCATTGTTGTGGACAAAAACTAAGGCTTGTGCAAGCATTTTAATTTTAGAGTTTGAGGTTTCAATTAACATATGTGGATGGGATGCTATTTTCACTACACAAAATAAGTCTGAAGGGTTATCTTGGCTATCAAATGTTATTGGCAGTGTAATCATGTGCAGTGACCTGATCTCTAAGGTAGGAGAGTGTGTCATTAGGTATTTAGAAATTCATGTTGCTGTTATTGTTATGAGGGTTAACTATATTGAAATGGTGGAGACATTTGAGGTCTGGAAGTTTGATAACTATTATTTCATCCGGCAAGCTTCCGCATGGCACCTAACTAAGAAGATTGCCTGCCATCCTAATCAAACGGGGGACTCGAGTACTTTTCTCTACCTACTCATAGCTGGATATTCATGGCCAGAACAAGAAAAAACCTTCAATTTCATTTTACAATGGGACATAAGCAGTTTGAGGTTTATATTTAATATGGAGGATATCGATGACAAGGTGACAGTGGTTTGCCAACCAACAGATAATGTAAGTCATGTTTCAGTTTATGCAAGGTATTTTATAAACCCTGACAAAAGAGACAAAGTCAAGTCATGCATGACAGTGAATCTTGCTTCAGACCTTAATATTTTTGAAAGTGTTACCCATCAAGGTTGCTTTATGGACTGGGTCTTCGACTTAATGAGTGCCACTGAAACATACATAAAGAATGTTGGTGTATCAAGTGATGTGCCTTCTATGACAACATGCGTATTTCTTCAACAATCATTCCTTGGAAAACGGTTGAGCTGCCTCTTTCTATGGTATCAACATATACTCATTTTTATATATCTCAAATTAATGGAGGGCATCAACAGTAAATTGACGTTGGACTTTAAATGGTTAGCTCGTCCTTTTATTTTTGAAGAAGGCATTATAAAACAAAATAAAGTGGAACTTCAGGAGTTATGGCATGCACAGTTTGATTACAGTTCCAGGGGAGAACCTCAACAGCAGTGGATTATAGTTAGATATCTAACATCTCAATGGCTTGCAGAAGATGCAATACTTTCTTGTGCTTCACCATCTATTATAACTAGCCAGGCAACTGAATTGAAAGATTTTCTGGCGGGTCACATGCAACCTGCACTCGGTTGTACAGAGAAGTCTCCACATACCTCAAGCCTGTTTATAAAATTCAGGTGCATCCATAATGTTTATGATGTCGAGAGCTGGACGCCATTTCCTATTTGTGCAAAATTTGTGGCTTGCAACTTCAAGAATTCTTTTGGGATGGAAAATGCGTCATATCTGAAGTATCCTAACGTCAATTCTCCATTTATTCTTGTTGTTGAGGACTCTGTTGATAATTACTTTTGCAAGGATAAGAGTCATTTACAAGAATCTATTGGCACAAAGCGCGGGCTTCGCAGTAAGTATAATCTTAGGTGTCATTATATATTATTGGTATTTTCATTACCAAGACCACCGGAAGTTGCTGACCTTGAGGACAAGGTCATTTTGAAGGACGGGGGAATGATAGGAGCAAAGTATGAGGACGAGTTGGTAAATAAGTGAAATTACTATTCTTGCATAATATAAGAATCTGGTTGTAATGTAATTAGGATTATCAAAAGAAATGAATTAATCTGTTTCCTATCTTTATCTTCCTCTCCTCTAAACCCTAAATCTTCATCTCCAAACCCCTATCTCATCTTCCTCATTTCCTCATCTTCTTCATCTATTCACTTTACCCGGTACGAACAACTCAGTTCGTATCATAATGTCACCTGAATACAAGTCGGGTCGTTACAAATATTTGTAAAAGTATCTCAGAGTTGAGTATTTCCAAGTTTTTCGAACATTTCTATTTGATCGACATTCTGTCGTGAATTAAAAATAGAAGTTTGTTTTACAACATTTTTATAACATTGAAAGTCTTTAACAGAATTTTTGAAATGAACGACCTTTGGTAGGATATGGCGCTTGCACCAGGTCAAGAAAATGCAAGTATGGTGCCTTGTCCGGACATATGCTTGCTAATTATGCTAATTTAGGGAATGAAGACAAAGTTGATAAGGTTTGTGCCTCGGGTGCTTACCTAGTCTCGACTAAACAATACTAATCGGGCGCCTTTCTAGTTGGGAATTTTTCCAACTTCCCTGATGAGATCAAGAGAGGACGAAATCAGTAAGCATGAAGGATTCAAACAAATGGATCAGGTCTTTCAAATGGTATCAAAGTCGAACACATCAGAAACGATTTTAGAACGGCTGCTGCATGTGAATGCCACTAAGAGTGAGCAGTTATGGGCGATCATGGGAGTGGCGACCTTGAAAGAAGAGTACAACATTCTAGGGACGACTAATGCCTGCGAATGCCAATCATGCGTTGGTCGAGAAGAGTGTTTGTCGTTTGGCTGAAAGCTAGAGACTACCTCAGAAAGAAGATTGTAATCCTTCAAAGGGACTGAGAATCTTGAGGTAGTGCGCATGGTCATAAAAGTAAGTCCATGACAGGCATAACTCTCATGTCAAGAACCTTGAGGTGCATTGCGATGGTAAATCCAAAACGAGAGAAGATACTAGGGCAATCGAGAGGTGCATTGCGATGGTAAATCCAAAACGAGAGAAGATACTATAACCCTAATGACCTCGGCTGGACCTTGATGCTTGAACTAATACTATTTGTTCGTTGATCAAAACCAGGTGCACGTGCAGAGGAATGCATCGCTTGAAGTTGGACTTCAGAGTCATTCTTTCGGAACTCAAAAGGCCTCATGGAGAAGACAAAATGAGACGACGTCAAAGGACCTCGAGGATATCGAATGATTGGCGGAATGGGACGCCAAATCATACCAACAAATGCGTTGGAGACTTATAACGAACAGGGTCGACATATGTTTGCTAGTTGTGCTAAATGAAGGGAAGGAAGACAACTTTGATAAAGTACGCGCCTCGAGTGCTTGCCTAGTCTCGCCTAAACAATACTATTCGGACATCTTACTAGTCGGGAATTGTTACCACTTCTCTGTTGAGTTCAAGTGAATACGAAACCAGTAAGCATGCTGAAAAATAATTTGAGTGAATTAGTTAGGATCTTTCAGGTTTCATGGTAATGGAGCTAATATAGGGAAATTTCCAACAAATTTAAATAATATTTATGTTGACAAAACCATATTATAGAGGTTGTGTTTGGTGATTATTAATAATGTTTGTTGAAGGAGGCCAAACTAGATTTTGGATGCTTTCTCACATTTCAAAAATATTTTAATTCAATGTTTGAAAAGAAATTTCAATTTCTTGTTGCATGTGTCGGCCACCTTACTTTACATTTCCTACACCAACAAAAAATTTGTTCCCAACTTACACGACTTAGACAGTATATTTATTAATAAATAATATGTTCTAAAAAGATATTTTCCAGCATGTTGGAGTTGTTTTTATATTTTTCATTTAATACACCTAATTTGAGGTGTGGACTCTGAATATCAATATGACTGACACGATAATATCTATTCTATAAGGAAAATGATCTAGTATAAAGTGGTAGATTTCGTAAAAAATATAAACTAATCCGGACCTTTAATCAACTTCGATCCGATGGTTTATAAAACACATTAAAATTCAATAAAAAATTATATTAAAGGTCAAAACTGTAAATTAACTTCTTTCAATTAATATATAAAAATATGTTTCCATAATTATCCCTAAATATCCGCCAACCGAATATAACAATTTAATATATCAAAATATGTTTCCTTATTTATTTCTGTTTTACATTTGATTTAAAATGATAAGGGTTTTTTAGCGATAACCACCCGTCCAATACCACTTTTTTGACAAAACCACCCTCTCAATTTTTTTTTGACTTAACCACCCACTAATTTAAAAACTTTTAAATTTGACACCCAAGTACTGTTCCGATGACTTATTCCGGTAAAATTCTCATTGACTTTGTTGTCTCAAATTTTTTTGCCAAAAACCACCCCTTAAATACCTAATTTTTGACAAAACCACCCTCTCAAAAAAAATTTGAGTTAACCACTCACTAATTTGAAAACTATTAAATTTGACACCCAAATCTACCTAATTAATCTTAACATAATCCTGTGAAATTTTTGCATAATTTGTATATCATTATTAAAATTGTCGGAAATGTGGCCAAATCTTTATTTTTATAATTATAAATTCAAAATCTGATTAACATTATATTTCAATTATAATATTTTTATTTTTATATAAACATTTTTATGTTTAGTTTAGTTAATTTTTATATCAATATTTTTACTACAGTTATAATTTATCTTTTTATTAAATATAATGACTATTACTCTTAAAATTTTAACAATGAAATAAAAATTATAATTATTTTAATATATTAAGTTGAATATAAAAATGTAATTATAAAAATAAAGTATAATATAAATGAAAATTTATAGTTAATTAGATTTTAAAACTTATTTATGTGTAAAATTAAATATCCATTAGCAAAAATTGCAGAAATTGCAGAAATTTCACATGGTTATGTTAAGATTAATTAGGTTGATTTGGGTGTCGAATTTAATAGTTTTCAAATTAGTGGGTGGTTAACCAAAAAAAATTTGAGAGGGTGGTTTTGTCAAAACTTAGGTATTGATGGGGTGGTTTTAGGAAAAAAAATTTGAGTCAACAAAGTCAATGTGAATTTTACCGGAATAAGTCGTCGGAACAGTATTTGGGTGTCAAATTTAAAAGTTTTTAAATTAGTGGGTGATTAAGTCAAAAAAAATTTGAGAGGGTGGTTTTGTCAAAAAACTGGTATTGGACGGGTGGTTATCGCTAAAAAACCCAAATGATAATTATATTTGCAATTGATCGTTTTTCAGATAGTTCTACAAACAAAGAATTATGATTCATAAACCTTGTAGTGATAAATTTTGAACCATACTGTTATTTTCGCATTTTTTGTATGACCCATGCAACACTAGGTTTTGATCATATGTTTCTCCGTATATGTGTATGTGACAGCGCATCATTGTGCACTGCAAACATAAATTTATATTCCTACTAACACTAGTATAGCGACAAGTAGGGTCGAACTCAATGGAATGTAATATAGTCTAAAAGTTTGTATTACTAATCCTACTTCTAAAAGGGGGTTTTTGAGACTGTTTGTAACCAACAATTTAGGGTTTTACTAATAAAAGAAAAACACAATTCAGAAAATCTCGTTACAACCAATAATCATCGACCAGACATGCATCAATCCAATAAAGTATAGTTGTTCAAGTTAGATAGTCCCACTAGGAATTTACTTAATTCTAGTTTTATCTTTTGTTATCCACTAGAGTCTCAAGAAGATGTAACAATTACCTAATCAAAACACCACAATAATTCCACCGCTAGGCTTTGCTACTATGACAATCCAATTAAGTATCATGCAATTGATAGAAAACCTAATTTCACCGCTAGGCTAAGTCAAGCAAATAACAAAGCATGCGATATATAACAAGAACAGAATTCACTAAATTAAAATGTGCTATTCAGTGGTCTCATATAATGTTGCAACTAAATACCCCAAACTGTAAAGGGAATTAGCTACTCTTACAAAATATTAGTCAAAAACTGAGTTTGAAAAGGAAACTATTGGCTGTCAGCCTCTCTAACTAATTAGGGTTAAACCTTATTTATAAGCTACTTAAATTCCTGAATTGGGCTGGACCAGACAAATCCGGGACCCTTAAGGATTATTTCCCACGGACCATTTAGACTTAAAATATTCTTCAGCATCTGTGGCAGACGAATGCGCCTAAAATGCTTCATATGAATGAAAAAGCTCTCTTGCAGTCCAAATATGCCTGAAATATAAAACATTACGAAAATGTAATATTTCACAAACAAAACATATAAAAATAGATGGAAATAAGATAATGATGAATCATATAAATAAGTTCCATCAGTATGGTTCATGAATTATGAAACAAAGTTCATGAGCATACGACTAAAATCATGTATCATCCATTATTTGCGATTTGAGGGACGCATAAAGTCTTTTATGGTTCTATAAATAAAGAAATATGGTTCATGAAGCATATAGTAATAAATCATGGACAATACGACTCTGCCATTGATGACCATATAAGGTCGTTTTTATATGGTTCTACAAACAAGAAGATATGGTTCAAGAACCGTGTGGTGATAAATTATGGACCATAAGGTTATTTGCGTATTTTGTGTGAATCATGCATCACTAAGTCTTTTTGTTTAAACAATGCCACTTTTCGGTTCCATTCGAAATTTAATGGTTCATCAAATTATTGAACACGATTCATGAACCATATGTATAAACTTTTTGAAGCATACATATTATGTATGTGGTCCACCAATTTATGCAATACGGTTCATGACCCACTCTTCTTTTAATCTTGAACCTTAATATTCAACTATTCTATTTAAAATATTATTTCTTGAAATGTTTAGTAGCAGTGATACGAGGACAATAGATATTGATTCTTCATCAGCTGTGACGTCTAGAGACGATTCCAATAGTGAAGAGAATCGACACTTGAGAAGCTCGGAGAGGTTACTGCGGTATTCCAATAACATGGTAGCCATTGCGTTGACCTCTGACCGAAGCTCCTCCTCCACATCGTTGACCTCCATCGCGCTCTTCCTTGAAGAAAAAAGGGATTTTGTTAGGGTTTGAATTTTGAATTATATGAACAAGTAGGCACTTATGCTATGACTTTTGATTATTTCGCTTGTGTAGCTAATAGTTTGAAATATTACTATCTGTCTCTTTTCCATTAAAATAGTTACTATTGACTGCTGTTTGTTTAAACTAAACTAATTAAATGAAATAAAAATATATCATCTACGATGAGTTTGATGGTTTAGAAAAATGAACAATTTGATTTCTATTTTTTTAAATGATCAATTTTTAAGTGGGTTCCCTTCTGATAGAAAATGATTTGAGGTTTTCATCCAATATAACAACTCACATCAGTAGGAAAATACCGCATTTTAAAGAAAAATTACATGCGGTTTCACAATTTAATTAAACCCTAGTTTTAAGAGAAGAAGATTAATATGGACGATTCAAGTAGTCTAAAAAAGTTTGTAGTATCATTATTATGAGATTGTATCATGTGGAACCCCCTCCTTTTCATGAATCCATGGATCCCCTTTGCATCCGTTGATTGCATTTCCTGTTTGCATTTTGGACGCATCAGATTGTGTCAGCGCATTAATGAGCATGTGCAACTCACGTGTGCATTTGTCATGTGCAACTCACGTGTGCATTTCAAAAATGCAAACACGTGGCACAATCTGGTGCGTCCAAAATGCAAACAGGAAATGCAATCAACGGATGCAAAGGGGGATCCATGGATCCATGAAAAAGAGGGGATTCCACATGATACAACCCCTCATTATTATTATTACAGTTTGTGGTATGTAACTATAACTATTGGAACAAAGAAAAACTGCATACTGATGATGTGGATGAGAGTGAGGTGAGTATTTGAGTTTCTTATTTTCTTGCACTCTCAAGTTATGATTAATAATATATGTTATTAGTATGATTTGATACCAAGAGCTAAGCGCAGGAGCATATAAATTTAATAAAATCAAATAGGTTAACAGATAGTCACAAGTTGGAATTCACCAAAATTGTGAAATAAATATTCACATTGTATTATTTTTCAAAAGATTGATTATTTACGGGATTTAAGCTAACCATTATAAATATCATAAGAGAATTATGATTCTAAACATTATATCGACTTGAAATATAACAACTTCGGCGGCTTGTCCCAAACTAATTTACAATACTTAATAGTACTACGAAGATTGAAAAAATTGAAAAAATTATAATCTCTTTACATTTGCCAACCAATTTTCGTTCAAAAATTGAAAAAATTAAATGAAAAGAAACCCAATCGTAATGTGAACAAATTGGTGTGGGATCAAGAGTTGATTTAGCATCTTTTTATTTCTTATGTTCTTTTTGGAATTCATTAGTATTTGATTCTTATTTTATTGACTTGACAAAGACTTCATGAGAGTACATATCATTATATTGTATGAGCCACAGAATGATTCTCTTTATTCATATCTATGAATATGTTGATGACAGGTACGGTTGGGCTACTTGTATATATGCATGACTTCACTTCACACTGCAAAAATAGACAATAAGAAGTCAATCATCAGATATGCATATATTGAGGATTTTAACAATAATTGTGAGATGAGAACATAGGTTGTTGACGAATAGGGTAGAAGGAGATGAGGAAAATGAAAATGACATACGTACAAAACATCCTCGTTGACGAAGGTCTAAGTATATGTGAGACCGTGAAACACGATATAGATCGTTGATTATTAATAATCCAACGGATGAGATTTTGACAAAATAAAACCGTCAAACTTAACCATTTAGGGGTGTCCATTGGGCCCGAAAGCCCTAATAAAGCCTTACGCCCCGGTGCTGCATACCTAAAATAAAACTATTTCATGTCTTGTTTTACGCACCGAATGGGGTTTATCCGTCAAAGCACGAATTGCTCCACCAAAAAAGACAAAAGTAAAGACATTCACCTTGAAAGACAGTTTAGTAATCAAGATCATCAAAATGCCATTTGAGAAATAATATGCCTTGCCGGACTTTACTAATAAAGAAGCAATGAGAAACCTATTCTAAAGTAACTCGAGAAATTACTTAATTCCATCAGATGTCAGAATTTGCACAAACACAAAAAAACAAGCATTGGTCAATCAGAGGCTAGTTTTTTCAGAAGAGGTCTGGTGATCATCCTTCTTTTACTCATCATCATCAAAATGAAATGCTAATTTTAGAGTTTCCATTATATCTTCTTAAAATGGTTTTGTTCCGGAGGCCTTCAACTTTTTCATACTCTTCAATAATCAGGTGATAGAGACCAGCGCTTCAATGGCGTTCACGGGGACATTGGACAAGTGCACTGCCTGCGACAAGACAGTTTACGTCGTTGATCTGTTGTCTGCTGATGGAAACACTTATCACAAATCTTGCTTCAAATGCAGCCACTGCAAAGGCACCCTTGTGGTAGATGTTTTTGTCCTTATTTTAGTTTTTTGATACGTATCATTATTATCTTCAGAAAAACTGAAATGGATTTAAACGAGGGGTTTTTCAGATGAGCAATTACTCCTCCATGGATGGAGTTCTCTACTGTAAACCTCATTTTGAGCAGCTTTTCAAAGAGTCCGGCAATTTCAGCAAGAATTTCCAAACAGGTAAACCATCCATTGATTCTTAACTGCATTTCTTGTATTTTCCAATTAAACTGACTCATCCTCGACAAATGTCTCCTGCAGAGAAAAAATATGAGAAGCAGCAGAATGAGAGTGTAAGATTATATTTCCCTATTCATATCACGGGCATACAAAAATATGTCAAAGATAGCAAATCAAGCTTATTTTACAATTTTACTTCGCAGTCTAACAGAGTCTCGGCCCTTTTCTCTGGCACGCAAGATAAATGCGCCGCTTGTCAGAAAACCGTGTATCCATTAGAGAAGGTATATCGTAATTCGGTACTTTTTGACATTTGTTATAACTGGAACTTTGGAAACATTTTATTCGTTTACGATTAGGTGACAATGGAAGGAGAGGGTTATCACAAGCAATGCTTCAAATGTGCACATAGCGGCTGTCCGCTGACACACTCATCATATGCAGCTCTTAATGGGGTGTTGTACTGCAAGCACCATTTCCAACAGCTGTTTATGGTAAAAGGAGACTACAATCATGTTCTCAATGCAGTTACTAAGAAAAATGCATCAGATCAGCCTCCAGAAGGACAGGGAAATACTGAAGAGGATGCCAAGATTGGTGAGGCTGAGGAAGCAGCCGAGTCAGAATCAAAAGAAGAAGAAGCAGAAGAAGAAGAAGTTAAAGGAGATGCAGATTCCGAGGAGCAACCAAAAGAACAATCTTAAACTCCCTCTCCAGTAAATTTTGTTGCCTAATTTTCTTTCAGTCAAAACACAGTTCCAAATGTTGCACTTACACATACAAATGACTACACAGTAATGTGAACATAAATATTCGCTTTTGAATTGCTATATAAAATGGTAACTCTGACGGGCATTGCCCTCAAAATGTTAACGAGGGGAAAGTACATGAAAAATTTGAATGGTAAGTATTTCATGAATGTGGCGATTCAATTGGGCATTCCATGCAGCTTCGACTGAATCGAGCAAAAACTCGATTGGTTGGGATGTTTCTCTTGAAATTGCTCAATGCGGACTTTTATTTTGGTTGACTAAGGACTTGTTAACATGTTGTAAATTGCTTCTTTGGCTGCATCTTCTCGCATCTTTATGAATTGCTACATTACCATCCCATTAAAAAAAGGCAGCATCACGTAAGCCTGCAACATTGACCCGACTGAAACCTGGGAGGTTATGTAAATAATCAAATTAAGAGGACTGGTTACTTAATAACTTAATTATTAGAGGATTGAGTATGTAAATATTGAAATTCTTGAACAGACTCTAGGAGGCTCTGATCAACTGCCCAACGAATTCTTGCATCTCCGGCGGCCTACTAGCTCTATGATACTTTGCTTTTGGAAAATGGAACTCTTTTCTTGATTAAATATGATAAGAAGTAGCCAGAGACGATGTGTCTCATAAGTTCATAAAAGCATTGGTACATGAATAAGTTTGATCTTTGGTTCAGCAAAAATGAGGATACTTGTATCTACCTCCAATGTGGATTTCTAGTTTGTTTTGAATCTGTATTGATAATGTAGGCGATAATAATGAGCTTCTATAAAGTAGAGCCTTCATTTTTCGTGAACAAGAGGACTGTAAACTGGGAACCACATGTTGTGCTTGACATACTCTATGCTCTCTTCCTGTGCGATACAATCAGTAAAAACATAATAAGGTTCATCTGAAATATCAAAGAAAAATGAACATCAAACTCATACTTTTGACATGTGTAGGAGTTCTCTAGGCCCCACATCACCATGCCCCTCAGCCAATTCTTCAGCAACAGCTGCCCGCATAACGGCAGCTCCCACTTCTGCTGTTATATCTCGAATGCTTCAAAGTTGGCAGTTAATACTTATTAGCAGGAGTGAAATAGCCATCAGTTGATGCTTAAATAAATCACAGACTATATTGTGAGGATGTACCTGTCAATTGAGGGATATAGGATACCATCGTGCACTTCTTCATTGGTCATGTAGGAAGCAAGGCTGTATGCAGAACATCATGTTAGAAACCTGACGATTTTCATATCAACTGCAGCTGACTGTATGATTGATTACTCAGCAGCGGTGAAAAACCCAATCAAATTTCAAAATCAAAATGAATACCATTCAGCACCAGCCTGCAGCATCCCATCTGATATTATACGAGCACCTGAAAGGAGGGTCCCCAGCCCAATCCTGATTTTACAAAAAATAAGTCAGCTCTTGCTGTACTCTTTCTGCAATTAGAATCAAATTGGAGAAGAAAAGTCAATAAGATATGAAAGCTTACCCAGGGAACAAGTACATGTTATTAGCTTGATTAACATGGCCTATTTTTCCATTTTCTGCCAACAGAGTATTATTAGTAAGCCGATTAATGTAACTCAAACATGATATATCTGCACTTAAAAATGTTGAAAACTCCATGATAGCCACAGTTGCTATCAGCATTTAGCTGGCTACATACCATGTTCAACATTATTAAAAGGGCTGCCACTTGCAAAAACAACATTTTCACCAGCAAACTTGAAAGCCTCTTCTGCTGTGCATTCAGCTAAACAAAGAGATGCATCTGAGGATCTCAGCTCACAGAACTGATATTAGAACAATTAAATGAGATTTTGGCCTAGTACTAACAAACCCTTTGTTGTTGGATTTGACATGGCAAATATTGCTGGTCTGGTTGAATCAGACTCTCCCATAGCCCTGAGAACCTGTTATTTCAAATCAAAAGATATCAGGAGAATAAACTAAGTTTCAGACTGAAGATCGGTACTCTGTGTAGTTTATTGAAAATCACAAGTTGGTTAACAGCTATCAACTTAACAAATTCTCAATTGTGAAAATATCCAGTGCTTTTGTGTTACTTGTCTTCAAATTGGAGAAATAAATTCAAAGTGCAAAAAGTAGACCTGCTCATCGAAGATACCACCACATCCAGACAATCCTAGAAGCACATGCGGCTTGACCTTGCTTACCTAAGCAAATTTCAACCAGAGATTAGATTCAGCACGCCAGAACAGATGACAAACAGAATTTAACTCACCACTTCGAGTAGACTGGCTCCCTCTTGAAGTCCAGTCTCGCCAGGGCTACTAGCAAATGGTGCAGCAGCTGGATCAAGATTTTTTCTCTCCTTTGTGATCAAACCCTATATTCATGTTATATACACACAGCGTGATAACAACAATGAACAAGAGACACGATGAATGGAAATAAGGCTTGAAACAAACTAATGAATAAAATTTTCCAATAAAAGCAGAATTGAATTATTGAAAGAAATAAGAAACTGAAAGCATACATCTTTATCAAGAAGGAATAACTGAAGACTTGTTTCACTCTTTCCCTCCATTCTTGCCGCAGCTTGTGCAGCTGTCTTAATGACACCAAGCCCTGCACTGTAACAAGGGACTTCTGCCTTGGGTCATCAGACTATTAGGTGATAAATGGTAAACAGCTGAGAGTCGATATATGAAAAACAAAGTGCTGATTACCTCCCAGCCCCAACAAGAACTATTTTTTGGTGAACAAAGTCGGTCAAAGGCCGGCCTTGTGCTCTAACTGCTCCGAGCAATCCAGCCAAGGCAACACCCGCTGTCCCCTAGAAACAAAATGAAATTTTAAGGAAAATTAAAACACTGACAGGCATGTCACACAATTCCAAAACTCAATGACCAAGATGCCTGCTGATGGAAGATTGGAAGAGAAACTTATTGCATACTCACCTGTATGTCATCATTAAACATTCGAAACTTTCTTCGGTATCTGCTCAAGGTTTCAAAAGCCCACTTCATTTGAAAATCCTCAAACTTACAAGAGTAGTAAACATTTCAGTCAGATCAATGAAAGACAGCATTTACACAACAGGTACATCAAATGTTACAGGGTAAAAACCTGCACAATAGCCTTTGGCCACCGTGAATACACAGCTTCCATGAATTCGTCAACAATCGCTAGATACTCTTCTCCTTCTAAGCGAGGCTGTCTCAGTCCCAAGTCTGTTGGAATACTAAATTCTCAAATTTTGATAATTAAGTACAACATTATCTACAATCTAAAGGATATTTGGGCATGAGTTTCATCTAAATAATAGTTATAAACATATAAGTAAATGACAACAGTAGGGAAATTTATGAAGTCACTCATAGATGACTCACATAGGCGATCTTCAAGAAGCCTCGGATTATTGGTGCCAACATCTAACATAACAGGAAGTATCTGTCAGACATAAACTATGATTAATAGCGATAGCAAATTCAAGAGGCTGGGCCCTCTACATGTAAAGCATGTGGATAAAAATATAAAGCACGATATTTTGAATGCTTGGACATTAATTACCCTCTGCGGATTTATACCAGCGGCAGCAACATACATATCAAGTTTTCCAATCGGTATGCCAATGCCTTGAACTCCTAGATCTCCTAAACCAAGAATTCGACTTCCATCTGTCACAACTATCAAGTCCGCCTGAATGTAGGATCCATGGCATCAGAATAAGAGTGTTCAGGAGGTAAAGGCCTAAAATGTAAACCATCTGCTTAATAAGAGATAGACTTTGCACCTGCTGAGATGGCCAGTTATATATCATAGACACCATCTCCCCTTTGTCCCTTGCACTAAAATACATACCACGTGGACGCCTATATAACCCGCAATAATTTTGACATACCAGACCGACTGTTGGTGTATATATTATTGGGGCAAATTCTTTGATATGGTCGATAAGAACCTGCATTCAAGAATGGAAATATTATTTTGATACCCAGGAAATATAGATCATACCCAATTGCAATGATAAACTCACTCGGAAGTACAATGTTTCATTTCTATCATGCAGTCTGTTCAAGATGCGCCATTTAGCCAATGATACCGTGGCTTCTGGTTGTCCTTTTGTATTTCTTTCCAGAGACCGATATGCTTCCACTGTTATTATTCTCATACAAAAAATACATATCATTTTTATACCAAAACATGAATCATATATGGATACAGTCATTATATCAAACGGTGAGTTCCCTGATGCACTTACTGAAACGATTCTGCTGCTGTGAAAAAGATACAACACGTGGAGGAAGGAGACCTCGAAGGCCAAGCCGGTTCCTTTCAGTCAAGAGAAACCCTGTATCCTACTCCATAACAAAAAACAGAATAAGTACGCCATCTTATACATAATCGAACAAACCATACCTAAATACAAGCTCAAAATCTAATCAATCTAAAGAGTCCATAGCATCTCAAACACACAAATCTCATCAATATAGATATTAGGTAAATCAGATATTGATGAGACCTTATTGAACCATGGATCATGAAGAATATCAGCTCCGCTCTTGTGCACAATACAAGGTCCGCGAATCGCATTGGAAGATGACATGAGCCTCATCGATCGACAACATACTCCGGCCCTATGACGGATTTTAGCGGCTGCTCTCCACATTTCACAAACGATCGCCGATTGAGACTCGTACGTATGAAGCTGCGTCTGTCCAGTACTTTTTTAGAAACGCATTTAAAGTCTTTCGAGTACAAAACTGGAGAAGAAAAGTTGATGTGCGCGAAGACAAAAAGAGTGACGCGTAGCTGCCCGAGAGGATACGGGCAGGTTTGGGTTGGATGGTATCTGACCGGATTGGCAAGGGGCAGGGTTAATAAAAGCAACATATGTTGTATTCGTGTGGGAGTCTGATATATGCCAGCCAATCCATTAAATTTAAGTCATTTTACATGTTTTATATTCTCAAATATGGACTTAAATATTATAGTTTCATCTCGATGCAATGGACTATCCGCGGAGTCAATATCTATTTGCTGCGAATACCAAATCCTATTGAGTTACACAATGGGGAAATACTAGCTTAACATTATAACAAAATGATAGGAGGGAGACGAGTTAAAGAGTGTGTATGTTTTTCTGCAGGTTAGAAGGCACCTTTTGAGATGGAGACGTGGAACTGATTGACCAGAAAAGTTGGGCATGATGGATAGATACACTTATGTGTGGGTCATCTGAATTTGGATGTGGCATCGTGAGAAACGGAAGGAATTGTTCCTGCAGAAAGATGGGTTTACTGATAAATGAATTCTCACGAGCATGAATTGATTCCGAGTTAGTTAAAATGAAAAGAACTGAATGATAAATTTATAAATTACCTGTAATTTTAGTGCCATCTACTGATTTTTGTTGATGCTTAGAGCCCCAAATCTCTGTTTAGCAGTCTTGGTTTCCTAAGTTTTTGCACCAGATCAGCGAAAGCGTGTGGCAGCTCTGGCACATGAGGACGTTGCTGCACAAATAAAATACAAAGTTATCAGCAGTGAATCATAGCAGAAGAAAATTTAATCATGTTAGTATCAACTGAAGTTGACACAAAATTTGCAACTCATTAATCACGAAACACCCTGAATGATAACCGAAACATTAAAATTATAGGTTCATAATATTTGGATATGAAGCAATGGAGTATTACAGCTTCCCTTCAACATTTCTTATTCATTGCATGACGACCATACCTCAACCTAAGTGGCACATGTGTTAGAAATTTAAACCAACTCAAACATATAACTAGCTAATCTAGGACACATCTTGGCATCCATGAAGGATAGTGTAGGAAACATTCAATTAATAAAAGTTGTACCCCCTCAAAAATGAACTCATTACATATATCTTGTCATTGAGGCATATTCTTCTTGCTAAATGTCTCAAATAAAGCTATCAGTTGAAGCTAAACGCATTCATTTCCAATCCATCAATCATCGACACAAATACTCAACCTCAAATAAAAGATAACTCCACCTCAAATAAATGATAATCAACCAAATGAAAACCTACAAACCTGAGTTTGGCAGATAACATAGCAAGCCAAGAGATCCCAAGCATAGCAATTGCCTTGTTACACTTTCAGTGCTTCGGCCTGTAATTATGAGTTAAGATCTCCGGTCTTAGTTCAAAGCTTGTGTTCTGCCTGGAGTCTCCACCTTGTTCCTCCCTTCTCATCCGGGTCCTATCTGTTTGAGATCCTTATCTATGCTCCTCAACTAATGTAAATAGAATCAGTCAGATAAGATTCGGGTTCAGATATGGCAAAGCCAATCGGAGAAAGACAGCGATGAATTGCTGTCAGATGTTACCTGACTGAGCTTAGGAGGAGAGAAGATGGTAATCAAGATTCAAGACCATCAAGCAATTGACTGGCTTCTGAATGGAACCGGATCACTGTTGTGCAACTGAACTGGTTTGATAGAAATTATGGGGATGAAAGATGGGTGGGATCACGTTTGCACCAATTCCTTGGAATGCTGAACCAAAATTCTTAATGTAGAATTTATGAGACGTCTTTTTTGATGAGAGGAGTCACTAGCTATGAACACATTTTTGTTTCCTTCAACTTCAATCCAGCTGCACCCAGCTGGTTTTTTTAAATCTCGTGATTTCATAAGCTTCCTCATTTCCATTACACCGTCCCACCTTGAATCGGCTGCATACAAGTTTGACATGACAATGTAGTTCCCAATATTACCTTCTTCAAGCTCAAAAAGACGATCGGCCACAAGACGGCCCAACTCAACTTCGTTGTAAGTCTTGCATGCGCCTAACAAAGTTCCCCAGATATTTGGGGTTGGTTGGACTGGCATGCTTGTAGCAAATGAATATGCATCTCTTACTCTGCCCATTCGAGCAAAGAGATCTATGATGCATGAATAATGCTCCATTGTAAACTTCATCCCATGAACCTTTTCTATTGAGGAAAATATTTTCCATCCTTCTTCCGTTTGACCAGAATGGCTGCATGCTGATAAAACAGAAGTGAAAATCACAGGATCTGGCATTATGCCCTGATTGAGCATGAAGTAGAAAATCCTGACTGCTTCCTCTCCCATTCCGTGCATTGCAAAGCCACCAACCATAGCTGTGAATATCACCAAATCCTTTTCAGGAATCGAGTGGAAAAGCTTCTGAGCGTTATGTATGCTTCCACATTTTGAATACAGATCCAGTAAAGCACCCATTAAGTGCAAATCATTAAAACATGACCTGATTGCATAGCCATGACACTGCCTCAAGTGATGGACTGATGCCATCCTCGAACAGACAGGAAGGATGCTCATAATAGTCACAGCATCAGGTTTCATTCCTCTTGTATGTATTTCGCCTAAGAGACTAAGAGCTTCACTGGGTAAATCATTTTCAGCATAAACTCTGACCATTAGATTCCATGTGGCGATATCTTTTTCAGGCATTTTTTCAAAGATTTCATACGCATCTTTATATGATCCGCTCGAAACATACCCCGAGATTAGCGAGTTGCCTGTGACAATGTTTATCTTGCCTGACAAACTCTGAAAGGTAATGAATGCATACTTCATACTACCACATTTAGCATAACCATCAATAATGGAGTTCGCTAACGTAGGCTCTGCATGTCCTGATAAGAGACTGGATTTGATTGCGTAGCAATGAGTCTCTTTAACTCTATGCAGATAAGATGAAGCAGCACAGAACCGTAGAACACTCAACAATGTGATGGAATCAGGTCTGAGTCCCTCTACCATCTGGTGTAAAAGAGTTACAAAATGAGTCGCATATTTAGTTTCTACAAGAGCATCAAGTATTGTATTCCATGTGACCAGGTCCTTGTTTGTCGTAGCTAAAAACACTTTGTGCGCTGAGCATACCTCATCACAATTCGCATAGAAATTGATAAGAGCATTTCCTACAGCTGTGTTATCGGATAAGCAAGAACGTCTCAAAACGTAGCCATGAATCTCTGTTCCCACTTCATGTGCACATAGATTCGCACATGCAGGAAGTACACTCACAATACTAACATAATCTAACTCAGGCATTCCTAAATGAACAAGCTCTGTGAATACATCTAGTGCTTTTACCCACTCATCGTTACAAGCATATCCAGAAATAATGGTATTCCATGATACTAGATCCCTTGATGACATATTTCGAAACAATACATCTGCTTTTTTAATATGCCCAACTCTCAAGTAGAAACTTATCAGCGAGTTAAGGACTTGACCATTTTCTGCTAACTCTGACCTCTGCAACACATAGCCATGTATCTTCATTCCAAGCCGTGTTGCCACATTGTTATCCAGGGCACCACAAAGTGGCAGAACATTTACAATTGTTGCATAGTTAGGCTCAACCCTGTCCTTCAGCATATTCTTAAACACAGTAATTGCACTAAGGATAAGTTTACTCTCAGCAAATCCAGCAATCATTGCATTCCAGGAAATAACATCTTTCTGGGAAATATCATGAAAGGCATCATATGCATCTATCGAAACAAACCCACATTTAGCATACATGGATACGAGAGCATTTCCAACTAGTGTCTGTGATTCCAGTCCAGTTTTAAGAATATTAGAATGCAGATTCTTACCAGCTATTACATTCCTCAAACGGGCAAAAACGCTAAGAACGACAGCTGCCGTCACTCCAGTAGGCTTAATCTCATCACGGGCACACATCCTTTTGAAAAAATTGACAGCCTCGACATCATGAACCCCTGATGAAGCCAAACCAGACAGTACAATATTCCAAACAACAGGATCATCTTCACCATATTGACCCAAGCGGTCAAACAACCTCGTGCAGTCGCCAATCTCCCCACACTTGGCGTACAAATTAAGCAATCCCTTTGACACAGATAAACATTCGAAACAACCCATCTTAACAACATAGCCGTGAAAAGTCCTTCCAAGATTAATTCTTGAGAGTGCAGTACAGGACTTGAGAAGCAAGGAAAGAAGTTGGCTGTCCGGCTTGAAACCAAATCCACTTCTGAGTTTCGAAGAAAAAAGAGATAGAGCTTCATAATCCCTATAATTTGTGCAGTGAGCTTTAATTAAAGAGTTCATTATAGAAGAATCTGTTTCAAGCATTTCATCAAACACCTTGCGTGCATCCAAAACCAAATTCAAAAGACGGAGCACTGTCCTAAGCTACGAAAAAGACGCATCTCAAACCCTAATACTCCAGCAATCGAACCCAATTACTTTTACATGAAGAATGAATTGATGAGCTCCAACGGAGCCCTATTCTTCAATTTCGATCGAGGAGCGAAGAATCTTTCAATTTTGGCGTCTATTTTATTTGACATCTTTGAGGACCATTTGTATCTCATGTCCTCTAAAGTCTAAATGGACCATTTATTCACATTTTACGTGAGTAAATATTTATCTTAAATGTTCATTCCATGTGTAAATAGAGGTTATATTCTGTGGGTCCATCCAATAAAAAAGAACACATTTAAGTCTTTTGATTCCTTTAAATCAGGACAGAAACTTGAGGATGTATGGAGAAGGAATGCGCATACTTCATATTTTCTGTCGGTGATGGATCTGAACAAAATGCATATATAAATTCGTGGATAAGCCAGAATGTGCAACTTATTTGAAGTTACCTGTAATATGTTGTAACTAAGTATTTTGAGAAGAAAAAAGTGTGCTTGTATTCAAATATTTGTCATATAATTGAAGAGTTCTTTGGTGATTTCTGACATGTAATATGTACAACATTGTCTACAAACTCAGATATAAAACAAGGCATAGAAGAGATTATTATAATCTACAACATGAGAAAATAAAATGAAAAACATCTTGCAAGCTAATCTACAATGTGTTTAGATATGTGCCAAACTGATTACTACCTTGGATTTTAAGCTCCTAATACTGCAATGTAACAAGAAAAATGGAATTGATAACAATGTAACGAGTTACCGGTGTATAATAACTATACTAGTTGCCTATACTTGACATCAGTATGCCTGAGTGACGAGTGTACCATTTACATTGTGCTGAAGAGTCTAGCAAGCCTAGTATCACAGCCTTAGTCAAATAAAAGACGTCGCCTGACAGACTTGGTAATGTTGCAGCTTGAATTACTCCTTTTCTTTGATGTACCAGGGGAGTCTTTAGCACTTGATTTTGGCTTCACTTCAGGTGCTGCTTTTGAACCTTTTGTTGTTTGGAAGTATTCTTTTATACTTAGCTGACCACTTTTTGCATTTGGTGATTCATAATTCTTTAGGTTGGCATCTAGTTTTCTTTTCCGTGCAGATAGTCTTCGTTCCTACCAATTTAAAATACAGTTGCAGTTAATGTTGACATATAACATAGAAAAGTTTGTCAGGGCGTGCAATAAAACTGTAATATAACTATCCCCAGGCTTTCCCATCACCTAATCGTCTAAGCATGCTAAGATACTAGTATACTACTTGATATTGGGTTCACTTCACATGCTGGCTTTGCCACCATAGCAATATAATCAAATTTTTGTAAGATAACTATCATACCTGTTCTCTGTTAAATCTTTCAACCTTTTCTGGAAAGGCTGCCTGAACTAGCTCCATATTTTCATCAGTAGTAAAAGATACACAACCATCCAGAGTTTGAAAATCAGGAGCAATGGACTCATTCAACAGATCAATAGACTCGTCAACATCCGTTGGCAATATATCTTCTTCCGCGTCGGCATCAACATCTTCGTGTAATTCAGCAGAAATATCTTCTAGTGCTTTGTCACTTTTGGTCATTGAGTTTTCATGGCTAAAGTTGCTCAAATGATGTCGCTTCCATTTGACTACATACAACTTTTGACCTAGTTTCACTTTTATTCGCTGGATAGAATCAAATGTGTACTGCTCACACAACAAACTTTGGACAGGGTTTGAGACCCTCTCTCGCAAGAATATAGTTGAAAACATTGGTAACATCCTTTGGCGGGTATAAGAAGGCTCCCAAAGCTGATGATACGATAAATATTCAGACAACAAATCCGCATTTGGTCCATTCCAAGATAAACAAGGGCCTTCATTTTCTGCATGTGAGTGAATACATCAAAGAAGTAAGCATTAAAAACAACCCAAATTTCAAAAGCACAGACACCAAGAATTACACGTCTTTTACAGTTTTGAGGAAATGTTGAAACGAAAAATAACCCTGCTAAGTTCAGTAAAACCTCAGTCATATGTGGCTTACCACCTTCTCGATTTATCAAAGATCATATTGTTGCAATTAGAAAGCATAGTCTAACACGTCAATGATCAAAAAACTAATTAGAGCCACCACCTTACAGAAGTGTCAAGGAATTCTGTCCAAAACTTATTCACGACAAAATCAAATATTAATGTTCAATTTACATTAATTGGGAAGTGAAACACTGCCAAAGCTCAAATAACAAACATACCAGGAAAAAAACCATGATTGTTGCTCATGTACATCTCAATGATGTCATCATTTGGAAAGTTCTCCTTCATCGCAATCTTTTTGCAGATTCTAAGTTTCCAATTCTCCTGTTTCTTCCGTTCGTGCTCTTTATTATTCTAGGAATATGACATACCTTTGCAGAATAAGAATATTATAGTTTATAGCTGACAGCTGGTACAAGCAATATATAATGTATTTCCAGCCAGCTCAAGTGATAATTAGATACTTATAAATTTACATCATTTAGCATATAGTACCAGATCACAAGCAGTGCAGTCACATGAGAAACCAGCTGGCTTCTGCAAGCAACCATTTCCCCTACTGTCAATGCAATACTCACATCCAACATTGAGGTGGCTTTTTTTGCTGCCAGGATGACCGCAGAAAGAGCAATGCACGGTCTTTGGTTTACTCGGTGTCTCATGGAAACTTCTATCATTAGAATGTGATGTACTGGGAATATCATCAAAACTAAGTTTACGTAACCTGCATGTCCATAGCATCATTGATAAACATAGTTGCGCAGAGTTCAGAAACAGACTGAGGATAAATAGGGAGCATACCTATCAAAGACCTCTTCTTCATCCATAGCTTGAACAAAAGGAACAGCATTATCAAGCCCAATTCCCTCCACTCCACCCAAATCATGATCACAACCAACCAATAGGGATATTGCAATCAGTTGCTTCCTATGCAAACTGAGGCCAGATTGAATTGTATGCGTATGATAGCATTCAAATGGTTCCTGCATTTTATGAAAAATAATGCATAACCATAAGTTATATGAATTTTTTTTGGACAAAAAGCAGTGAGTTATTTGCCATACTAGTATACACCCATCACATTATGCATTTGTTAATAAATAAGTACATTTTAATGGTATTCAATTGTATAATGGATATGACCTATATAATATTGTAATACAAGTGCACACGTACAAATAACACGATTTCGATAAACAAAAATTTACCTACTTTGAGATTAGGTTTAATGCTTTTAATCACGCAGCTGGCCCCATATAGAAACGCATCACTATCAGATGTTATGCAAGCATCTACATAACCTTCCCTGTTCAACTGAGCACAAAGTCCTTCAGCCTCACCTCTCGCTTTTAGCACAGGCATTCCAAGAAGTTCAAGTAGCTCCTGTAAAGCTCATAAGCATCAACATCACTTACAAAACTGACACTCAACATTCTTTTTAAATGAAAAAATAATTAATTAATTCTTAAAAAACAAGAATTGTAGAAATTCTTACAACACAATCCTTCACACATTTCTTAAAGATGTGATTCCTTTCGCTCGAAACACTTTCAGAACTCGAAAGGCTATTCCCTGATATCTTAGAATACCTAATTTTCCTAGCTTGAGACTTCAAGGGTGATGGAGTTCCATCAGCTACAAAAACTGGATAGGCTCCGAACTTAGAAAAGAGATTGATGGTGCGGAAAAAAGTGAGTCTGAGATGAGGATTTTTAACAAAGCCTTTAACGGCAGTTTCATGCTGTGCGATCCACAACGATAGATCAACTGCGACTCGCTTGTCACGAAGATAATCCGGGCCTTCTTGTACGGCGTAGGGTTTCATCAATTCCCAAAAATTCCCTCCCACGCCCATTCCTTCCGATTCGAATTGCAAAACTTCGTGCCGTTGGATCGAGTCCTCTTCACCCTCTCTCCTTACCAGCGGCATATATATACTCAAGGCCAGAATACGAAACGACGATGTTAAAGGAAATAAAACAATCTACGGTGTCGTTTCGCACTACGCAAGATTGAATAACCGATTGAAATTTCGGAAATATGAATTCCGGCGTGATAATGGTGGCGTTGACTCGGCGATCCTCCGATTTGTAATTATCGTGATCGATTCGACGAGAAGCAGAAAAGGGTGTCGTTTTCTTCCATCCGTACAGCAACGACGGCGGAGGATTACGCATTCAAAGCTTTAAATGAAGAGAAGCCCCATTTTGCATATGATGCCTCGTCTGAAACCCTAGTATCCGGTTCCGTTGACCGGTTTGGGGTCAAGTCGTTTCCGCTCATAAAGTGAGGAACTATTTGATTATTAAGTTTCATTTTGAGGTGGTGCGTTTGAGCAATAAGAAATGGATTGAAGAAGCTATGTATCCTCGATTTACAATGATTGGGATATGTGTATTTGGCTTGGGAAGCTTTGTGCAAACTTCGGCTTTATTATTTTGATACCAGTGGATATACGTTGCGAGAGTGTTCGGATGTAAGATTATATGCTGCACTCACTGCCCGACAGTTTATACGTGTTGAGAGAGGATCGCGATGTATAACAATGATGCATCCATTGCTATGAGGTTTGATTCACCGCTTTATGTCTCTTTTTTTAAATCAGTAATAGAAGGGAGGAAGGTATGTTGTTTTGAGGTGTGTGTAGCTTCTGGTTAATACTCTAAGAAGTGATAATTTGAGGATGATGCCATTGTTAGTAGTTTGACGAGTTCCACACAAACCTTATATACATGTTAGATTCTTACAACAGGAAAGTGTAGAGTGACATCTGAAGAGTCTAATTGTAGAAATTCAATCACTTTGTCCATATCCAACTGCATGAATATGCCTCCATTTGTTTCAGTGATTTGGTTAAAGTTCTTGGAGATGTCGTTGGTGGAATTCATCCTACGATAGATGAACACTGGCATCTGTGTTGTTGATTACATGGCTGCAGGAGCTATTCCATTGGTAGAATTAATTGTGTTTGAAAAATGATGGACCCATCTTAGATGCCCATAACTCTGCCGGCCCCAAATGGATATTGTATATGAAAACAAAGAGGAAGCTACGGGATATTTTGCCCGAACTTTAGAGAAATATGCAGATTCCATTCTGAAAGTTATCAACATGCCAGTGGACAAGAGGCTTAAGATGGCTGCGCTGTAAGGCGAATAGCCGGCACATTTTAAGAACAAAGATTCTACCAGAATTCAAAGAGGCAATTAGACCTGTTTTTGACCATATTTAAAGATAACCCTTGGAGATGAAAATGGAATTTACGTCAATGGGCTGGGAGGTCAACTTACTCACATGTCTTGTCTATATTGTTATCGTTCTTTTGGTGTGTGATGATAACCTCGCGAGTCATTTGTGATCGCATTTTAATCTAAGGCCATGAATAGTTGATTGTAAATGTAAACTAAATGCCTAAATCACCTCCTATATTAGGATTTTTGATAGAATTAAGATCAACTCAAACAACATCTGAAAAGCCCAACTTGCAAACCCCATTCATAAGAAGAAAAGCCTTAACGCTTTATGTTTGGAAGGCGGGAATATGGCGTGATGAGAAATAAATATTCACAACTTCCTTTGCAACAATAAATAGTGTGCTACCTGAATCTAAGATAATAAATGTAAATCACTGTCGAACGATGTTAAGAATACATATAATAATGTGTTAATTCTAGATGACCACCTGTATAATAGGCCATATTCCACTCCATCACCCTTATGTTGTAATATTACATTCGACCACCCGTATAACGTTTGACGTTCCCAAACAACCACTTATCACTGTTCCGTCAAATATTCCGTTAAATATATTAAATTTTTAATATAATAGTACTATTTTTATTACAATACACCACCTATATAATAAATGAGTGTCCATATCACCATCTTTATAATCACTAGGGTTTCCATTTAACCACCTCTCCGTTAACTGGGGTGGTTCTTTGGCAACGTTAGTAATTATAAAGGTGGTCGAATGTACTATTACAATATGCAGGTGGTTTTCTGGAAAATGCCATATTATAAGGGTGGTCATCTGGAATTAACCCTATAATAATTGACTTACAGTGAGAGATAGTTCGTGAACATAAGGTTTGCAGTGTTGAAAATCTTATTTGGTAACCACATGTTTCTTTTAATTTCTTGTAACCACTATATTTAAAGGCATCATACTTTCCGTACAAGTAAAGGTAAAGATATTTAAAAATTTGCATGTGAGATTAGAGGTCTTTGAAATCTTTGACAAAACAGACCCAAAATTAAGTATAGGGTATATTCCAAAAAACATCTGGATAATAGCTACAATTATCCAAACCACCGCTATAATAGGTATTTGCATGAAATTACTTCTATAAATTGTGCCGTTAGCATTTCATCATTTCCTACCGTTACCGTTAAATATTGGTATACACGTACGAATGAAGCATGCTAATTTTATTTTATTAGGAAAGTTTTAATATAGAAAACCACTTCTTTAATAATAATTCAATTTAATCTATAAAATCATCTTAACTGTACATTTATTTGGTTGACGGTAAAGATATTCATATTAACTGGCGATTTTAAATATTCAAAAAACAAGTTGGTATTAATTCACATAGATTAAATAAATGAAAATATCGGATACATGTTTTAATAATGGTATAATAAAATATTTATTGATATTTTTATAATAGTATATATAAGAAAAATGTTATTCTTCCCGTAATTTTATGGCAAATGTTTAGTATTTTGAAATAATGTATAGTAAACAGTGTTGAAAGTTGCTCACTAATTTTCATGAATCTTAATGTGTTATTTAATGAAACAATATACATTTTATCATATGGGTCATGAATGATGTAATTCATCTATCCTATATGTAAAATGCAAGAGGTGGAATTGGCGGTTTCTTTTGAAGCCACAATTCACATTCCCATTATACCCTTGCATATATTATTAATTACGCAAAAATGTCATCACGTATATTACCTTATAATTTATAAATTTATCCTATGATTTTATGTGCTCTTGTTATGATGTGCAACAACTACTAGTATTATTTAGGAACCTTAATGTGTTATTTCATGAAAGTAAAATATTATATCAATTGATTCAATTAATCATATACTTTCATAAAGCAAAATATTATATCAAAATATTCATACGACATGATTCTTGAAATGATGTAATATGCTTCATGAAACATAATGTATTATTTGTAAATCAAAATATTTGAAACATAATGTCAATCTGCTCTAAATGATTATCTCCTTTTTTGACTTTTTATTAACATCTATATTGTTGGTGCGTATAACTGAAAGAGCTTGGGAAATTTTGTGATAAAAGGCTTGAACGAATAGCGTCATGGATAACAATTGTGCTAAGAGGTTTGATTAACTGTCTTTTTCATTTTTATCAGTAATAGGGGGATTGTGTTGAAGGAGGTATATAGCTTCTGATTTAAAGTGTAAAAAAGGGTTCATTCCAAATGACAACCTTTATAATAAACCATTTTCCACAAAAACCACATGTACATTATAGTATTACATTCGATCACCCATATAACGTTTGTCATTCTCAAATAACCACTTATTACTAATCCGTCAGATATTCCATTAAATATATTATATTTTTAATATAATATAATTTTTTATTATGATACACCACCTCTGAAAGGATAAAACATACTCAAAATAAACTAGTTAAAACCTTCTATCTGGTGGGGATTTATAGTTCGCAACAAAAAAGTGTTTTTAGAATTGTTTATACCATAATAGAATAGTCAAAAGGGTCCATTTAAATTTTACTAGGTTGCATTACATGATAAAAATTTTGTAGTCATATTCTACCCTAAATTGACATTTGCCCCATTCCGATTATTTGAATCGTTTATTATTTAGGTGTCGGTACAAAAAAACTTTTTGAATTACCGGTAGAAAGGGATTTACCTAATGAAAAGGCTTTTAACGCTGCCCAATATCCCTTTCTTTTCCACAAGCTTTTATGAATACGCTTTTTTGCCAGAGAAGTACGCTTTTTTGGAACTGCCATTCAAAATTTAAGAGGTTTTTCAATAATATCGTTGGATGTGAAAGACATCTATTGTTCAAAACGAATTGTTCTTCATTATCTATCTAGCCATAGATGATACGCTACTAACCTCAAACAAAAAAAATCATAGTTATCTTAAAATTACATAAAATATTGCTAAGGAGAAAAATTTATACCTGGAATCAAATTCATCGAACAATTTACGAACCCAACTTTGACCGAATAACTCATTTTAAATTTTAATAGAAAGTTTCCTATTAATTAGCCCAGTTCCAAGAAAGAATATACCCAATTTTTTCATTATTATTTAGTTGTCTTTTTTTTTTAACCAAGTATTCCAGTTTCACAAATAAGTTTTTTATGTTATTTGACCAATTTGTACTTCTTAGTTTGAATATTTGAAGTATTGCAGAAACAATGTGAATAATTCAGAATAAAACTTTTGTAGTTCTTACCTATCTTTATTTTTGCTCTTTTACAATTAATTAGATAGGATCTGGTGAATTAGAAAAAATTTTGAAATAATTTTTTTATGGAACATACATATCAATATGCATGGATCATACCTCTCCTTCCACTTCCTGTTCCTGTGGGAAGTCATTGGATCCTTTTCCTCGTTCGAGAATCAGAAAGATCCTTTTCAAGTTTCCATTTTTTAATTTGGAATCTGGGTTCTTCTGCTTCATTTTTATTTACTTATCATTTCAAAATTATCCATGACTGTTTATGTCTCGAGCATGACCACTTGATAAAATGGGGAGGGACGTGGGGTAAATGGCCGATACTACTGGAAGGATTCCTCTTTGGATAATAGGTACGGTAACTGGTATTCCGGTGATCGGTTTAATAGGTATTTTCTTTTATGGTTCCTATTCAGGATTGGGTTCATCCTTGTAGTTTGAGTATTCACTTCACCATCTAACCACCTCTCCATTAACTGAGGTGGTTCTTTGGTAACAACAATAATTATAAAGGTGGTTGAATGTACTATTACAATATACAGGTGGTTTTGTGGAAAATGACCTATTATAACGGTGTTGATACGGATTTAACCCTATAAAAACTAGCTACTACTTGTAAATGTTCCCTTTAATATAGTAAGATGTGATAATTTGCGAATGATGCAATTGTTAGTAATGATGTTGAAATGAACCGATAATCATATCACCTTTGCTATCACAATACGTGGTGATTTAGGCCTTAGGTTGGTTCTATGGCATTTCGGGCCCGTATGTCCATCTACCAATGATCAGTTCTTCATGAACTCAGTCATATATTGAGAAGCTTCTAAAAAAACCCAAGCGAGTTTGCCACACTATCAATACTTCTGGTCTTCAGGATAAATCACTGACTTTGAATCGATCTTAACTTTTAGCAACATAGGAGATTCATGAGCTTAAACTCATCTCCATCGCTAGACTGGATATTCATGGGTCCATTATTCTTCCTGATTAGTAACATTTCGTAATATCACTCATAATTTTACCATCATTAGTTTTAAATTTAGAATATAAAAAACATGAACTTCAAACAATAAGACACGCAAGAATTAGCAAAATTAGTTAAATATCATATTAATAAAAATCTTGGCTAAAAGGGTTACTACTCAAAATGATGACAATGAATAAATAGAAGGAAACAAAGACTAAAACATAAGGTAGCAAATGACATTCGACAATTCTTAACAGCTAGCCTTGACAACCCTCTCAATTTCATCTTTTTTCTTAATGGCATAGGTGTTTGACGAGCGCTTGACAGCATCGATAAGCTCATCAGCAAGACACTCTGCAATGGCTTGTTTGACCCTTCTAAGATGAGAGATATCAACTGTCTGTCCGCGTACAACACTAGCAGAACGAATCCTAGTAGCATATTCCCTTTTTCACTGCCAGATATTGAAAATAAAAAGAGCCATTAATCATATCACTTTTATGGTTAAATTATCTTATGATTTTCCAATATTAAATTGGGAACGACATCATTATCTGTTAACAATGACATCGACTGTAACTTGAAATCATTAGGTTACATTGACCATGTTATGGTTGTTCTTCGTGAGCAAGAACCTACTTGTGATGGGCGGGTTATTTGGAAGCATAAAAAATGCATGGTGTCCGCACTTAGCATCTTTCTCAGTTTAAAACAACATCCCCTCATTATAAGTTTCATCGGTTTTAAATCACATTTTGTTACCCCTGACACCATGATTAGGCTTCAAATTGTGAGTTTAATCTGATAAATATGTTTATCGCTATGAAACATGAGATAGCCAGGGCTCAAGGGTCCACTGGTTGGCTTCCTTAAGAGTTTATGATTTCATTCACTATGTCTAGCTTAGACGCTGAATGATCCAATAGTTAGAAGGTTATTTACTTTTTTTAACATGAAATATGATGGAGACCACCACACCAACCTAAGGAGAGCAAATGATCATGATTCAAAATCTCAACAAATGAGTTAGTCAAAAAGATGTCCACAAATGTGATTTTTGGTCAAACCTATATAAAATCGATCAATTAAATTTGTTGTTTGACAATACTTTGTTCTAGATTATAAAGCAAGATATCCTAAACAAGAACACGTGGATTTTAGTGAGGAAATCGGCCAAGGCCAGAGGAAAACCTCGAAGTCCTAATTTGGGAACTCGGGTCGCTCTCCACGATAAGTCAATAGTCCTAATTTGGGGAACATCGGAGTCTTCAAAATGACAACGTTATACACACTAAGTCTAAATAGTCAATACATAACCCCATTACAAATATCCTAATTCAAAAACTAGCACATGTTCAGAAGGCTAAGACTTCCCTATTTTTGGTCTTCGACTGGGCACAAACCACTTCTAGCTTTAAGGCTCCGACACGAGGCTTCAGTAAAGGATTGACTTCGCACCTCCAAAACGACTTCTGAGCTTTGACGACGTTTGTCAGGAATGGTGGAGAAGATGCTATTTTTAGGGTTTTTTATTTTTGAAATCTAAAGAAGTCATTTAGAGAAGAAGGGGCTTGAAGTTTTAAGGCTTTCTTGAGCAAACACAACACTTTATTTTAATGAAGAAACGACATAGCATGAGGCACGAACAAAAATTCTCGCTTTTGACAAGGCGACTTTGTTTTGAGATGAACTTTGCAGACCAAAGCTCTGAAATAGATGTTCGCGCAATGGACCAAAATAACAGAATAAAGATCCTGATAAACAATAATTATTCTTATATAATTTTGGTATCAGAGCGTATCTGTTAAATTCCCTCTGATACCACAATGTTAACAAAATTCTAGCCCTCAAATATGATCTTGACTTATATAGAAAATTTAGCCTTTCGAAATTCGAAGAATTCATTTGGGGAAGAAGAGGCTTGAAGTTTTAAGGCTTGCTTGAGCAAATACAACGCTTTATTTCACTGAAAAAATTCTCCCTTTTGATAGGACGAAATTATTTTAAAATAAACCTTTGCAGACTAAAGTTGCGAAATAAATATTCGCGCAACGTACCATAATAGTAGAATAAAGATTTTGACAAACAATAACTGTTCTCGTATGGTATCGAAGCGTATCTGTTAAAATCTTTCTAATAGCACAGTGTTAACAAAGTTCTAGTCATAAATTATGATCTTAACTGATATAGAAAATCATAACCTTTCGAAATTCGAAAAGTTCTTTGGGAAGGAAGAGGCTTGAAGTTTTAAGGCATGCTTGAACAAATACAGTGCTTTACTTCAACTAAGAAACGACGTAGCATGAGGCATGAACAAAATTTTTTGCTTTTGACAAGACGACATCACTTTGAGATGAACCTTTGCAGACCAAAATTGTGAAACGGATGTTCGCCTAATGAACAAGAATAACAGAATAAAGATCTTGATAAACAGCAACTGTTCTTGTAAAGTTGTGGTATCAGAGCATATCTATTCCATTCGCTCTAATACCACAACGTTAACAAAGTTTTAACCCTCAAATATGATCTTAACTTATATAGAAAATCTTAGCCTTGTTATGATAATAATTATTATTTGAGTAAATTTTCTTTTTTTGTCTACACAATCATTATAGAGAGTCAAAGTGCATATATGAGAGAAAAACCCAGTGAAGATTAATGATCTGAGCAACTACGCAAGCAATTTGTGTGATCTAGACTTAGAGCATTGAAAGCCTAGCAGGATTTTGGATCAATCTCTGATGTACCCTTTATTATGGATGTGTTCCCTTGCTTTTGAAGTCTCTGTCCGTAAAGTTATTAGATTTTCTTCAAAGTCGAGCAGTTGAGGTACCAAACATATCTTTCAAACTTTCAAATTTTTACTCCAATTCATCAATTTAAGGAACTGCTATAAGTATAGAATAATGATTGGAAAAACAGATCATCAATGAAATCTTATTTGTCTTCTTCTTATAAAATCTAATTCAAGCCTCATTAGTATTGATCATCAATCAACTACCTTCTTTTTCCAATTGTTTGAAACTGAACATCTTCATAACAGACTAAGGATAAATCAGCCACCTTGCCCTTTTCAATTGTCTAAAGTTGGATATCCTCATAAACCTGGAAATAGAATAACAAAAAAAAATTGATATTAGAAGAAGAAAGTGTCCAAATAACTATTACTTTTGTGCTTCTTTAAAATTCACCTTATATTCTAACTAACTTATCACATAAATCAAGAATCTGCACAAAAATAATGAATATACATTACCTCTTCGTCTTGAAGAGCTTTATGTGACACATTATCATTGACAACAGTTTGAATAAAGCCGTTCGGTTTATCCTCACATTAATCGAAAAAATAACACAATAAATTACAAATATAGTCAAAGTTTAAACATATGCATAAATACAAATTATAAACATACCTTTCTCCGACAACTTAATAAGAGACCCAACTCTAGGGTATTTGTCCCTCACATACTTAAAAATGACGTCCCTTATCTCACGATCTTCATGTACCACACAGATGCATCTCTGTGCTCCAATTTTTATGCATAAAAAACATCATAGGTATTCAGCCTACCTAAAATTTGGTTGAACTCCATCCGACAATCCACTTTATGTTCTCTTAAGTGGTGCATTAAAACTTCTTTCCTTGAAGTTTTCTTCTTTAGGCGTCTAGTCCTTATAGTAGTGACTAAAGAAGCTCTATGCAGGTAATTGAGACGATCCATCAGAGTAAGAAACTGCAATAAGAAACAAAAAACTGATATTACAATAAGATGACTTTCAAATAAGTGAAAAATGAATTTTCTTCTTCTCAACTCTTCTTACCTCATCGTGTTCAATCATCTTATGCTCAACTCCTGAGTTAACCTTTCTTTTCTTGTTTTGGCCCTCGGCCTTTCTCTTGTCCTTAAACTTTCTCTTGCGCTGCAATAAAACTTTGAAACCTCGCATTTTGACCAGTGATGGAGGCAGCAATCCGTGGGTTTGAGTTGCGGCTAGTATGTTTTTAGAAGAGGGTTGCGGCTATTAGATTTTTAGAAGAGGGTTGCGGTTGGATTTTGAGGCAGATGGGTGTCCAGACGGATGGGTGTCGGGTGTTTAGGCGGATGGGTGTCGGATGTGGAGGCGGATGAGTGTCGGGTGTTTAGGTGGATGGGTGTCGGATGTGGAGGCGGATGAGTGTCGGGTGTTGAGACGGATGGGCGGCGTTAGGGTTATGGATATAGGAAACAGTAATTTTAAAATTAAAAGATAATAATAGGAAGTTTGATTAAATATATTTAATTATGAACTGATTAGTTACTATTTATTCTTTCAATTATAACTTGGTAATATAATTAATGATTGGAAAAACAGATCATCAATCAACTCTCATTTGTCTTCTTCTTATCAAATCTAATTCAAGCCTCATTAGTATTGATCATCAATCAACTACCTTCTTTTTTCCAATTGTTTGAAACTGAACATCTTCATAACAGACTAAGGATAAATCAGCCACCTTGCCCTTTTCAATTGTCTTAAGTTGGATATCCTCATAAACCTGGAAATAGAATAACAATATCTTGTTCAACTCTATCCGTAAAGTTATTAGATTATCTTCAAAGTCGAGCAGTTGAGGTACCAAACATATCTTTCGAACTTTCAAATTTTTACTCCAGTTCATCAATTTAAGGAACTGCAATAAGTATAGAATAATGATAGGAAAAATAGATCATCAATCAACTCTCATTTGTCTTCTTCTTATCAAATCTAATTCAAGCCTCATTAGTATTGATCACCAATCAACTACCTTGTTTTTTCCAATTGTTTGAAATTGGACATCTTCATAACAGACTAGGATAAATCAACCAACTTGCCCTTTTCAATTGTCTGAAGTTGGATATCCTCATAAACATGCAAGTAGGATAACAAAAAAATTGATATTATAAGAAGAAAGTGTCCAAATAACTATTAATTTGTCTTGAAAAGTTCTTAAGAAGAAAGTGTCCAAAAAACCTTATATTCTTACTAAATCACATAAATCAATAGTCGGAAAAAAAATAATGAATATACACCACTTCTTTTTCTTGAACAGCTCTATATGAAACATTAGCGTTGACAACAGTTTGCATTAAGTCGTGCGATTTATCCTCACCAAAATTGGATAAATAGTATAATAAAACACAAATAGAGTCAAAGTTTAAACATTTGCACAAATACATATTATAAACATACATTTCTCCGACAACTTAATAAGAGACTCAACTCAAGGATATTTTTCCCTCACATATTTAAATATGTCGTCCTTTGTGTTACGGTCTTCATGTACCACAAAGATACATCTCTAGCTTATACGTAAACTTGAATATTGATTTGACGTGTTCCAATTGTGATGCATAAAAAATATCATAGGTATTCAGCCTACGTAAGATTTGGTTGAACTGCATCCAACAATCAACTTTATTTTCTCTTAAGTGGTGCATTAAATATTAGTACAATTTCATTAACAATGCCTAATATTAAGAGTTATTATAAAATTTATACATATTACAACACTTAATCTTATAAGCGCTGTTGTTAAATACATATAAATAAGTTGATGATAAAGGCGTAGATAAAAATAAATTTTATATCTTAAAAATAACTATTAATATGTATTGTTGTTAATATTAATATTAATATTAAAATAAATATTAATAAAAACAAATTTTTTTCTATAAAAGTGTTGTTATATGATACTATTTAACAATTATAATATTAATTAATTCATACTTTAATTGTTACTCTAATTTCTTGATCCTGTTATTGCAGCCAAAACCAGTCACTACCAATTGTAATTGTCCGAAGTTTTGACACTTCACTATCTGCAGATGAGGTAACATAATACTAGTAATATTTTAAAGTATCATTCTCTAAGACATTATTGTTTTATTTTATTAATTTATTGTTTGTGTTTTTAATGTGCACAACTTAAAGAGCTTTGTTAGAACACTTCAGCCAGTGTGGTAGAGTTACTAGGATGACTATTCCCATGAAACATTCAAAATCTTCTGATTCAAACTCTTTCAAATGGTTTGAACCATGCATAGACCGTGTGGTTTAGATTTATCTCCTAGACATTTTGCTACAATTATGTATCTTATAGCTAGTGCATGTTCTTAGATATGCATACATAAGTTTCAGTGACCTTCAAGCAACCGAGAAAGCACTTGGTCTAAATAAGAGTCCCATTGGAGGCTTTGCTTTGGAAGTTGATGACGCGTTAACGGGTGCTTACTGTGAGGAAGATTTTGATGATTCAAGTTCTGAATAAAATTAGTAAGATTTTGATGATTCAAGTTCTGAAGGAATTCGTAAGATTTTGATGATTCAAAATTTTTAAAATTTTCAAAATTTTCAAACTTTCCAATTTTTAATTTTCTAATTTTCAGGAATGAAGTATTTCAATTTGAATCGTTAGGGTAAATTTAAAAAAGTCACCCATATAACAATCATGATTATAGAAAAACCACATCTTTAATAATAATTTAGTTTCAACTTAAAATCATTTTAACCGTACATCTATTTGATTTGACTGTAAATATTCATAACAATTGATGATTTTAAATATTCAAAATGTAAGTTAGTAATTATTCACATAGATTAAATAAATTATATATCGAATACATGTTTTATCAACCGTATAATAAAATATTTAATGATATTAATGTAATAATAGACATAGTGTATAGTAGACAACGTTGAAAATTCGATACTATTTTTCATAAGTCATAATGTGTTATTTCATGAAATAAAATATTTTTTATCATTCGGTTCATGAAATGATGGAATATGGTTTATGAATCTTAATGTGTTATTTCATGAAAGCAAAATACTCATATCTAATGATTCATAGATCATATACAAAGCGGATATGCACTCAGGAGGGCTTGAACCACCGACCTTTGTAACCAGAAATCGGTGGCTGACGTTAGGCCGCAACTCCTTGTGATTGTTTTCAAATGATTCTTGAAATAATGTAATATGATTAGAGTTTAAAAGTAGTGATATAATAAATCATATTTCATAAAATAAAACGAGAAAATTATTTATATTTGAACCATGCAGTCGATAATCATTAAACATTGATAATAAACTCTCAAACAAGAATTTCCTTTTGCATTTTCTAACATTATTTTCTTCATTGACTTCCATCGAGATTAAATTGAAGCACCATGTAGCTAGTAGATACTTATCAACGAGTAAAATTATCATATGAGCCTCTGATCTAGCATGAACAGTGCAATTGGTAGTACTCTGATAATAAGTTATTAAAATGGTGGTTTTTCGTAAAACTGAGATTATAATAGTGGTTTTTGATAATTAACTTAAATATAAAATAATATTTTATTATCATGCGCGCACGCACTTAACAAAAGTTTTAACGGAATAGTGTCAATGGTGGTTTTTTGATAACAGAGGTATTATAGTATAGGCATTACATAATTAATTGCTAAAATAGTCGTTTACTGCAAAACGAGATATTATAATGGTGATTTACTGGAACTAACTCTTATTTTAATCATATTTCCCTTAAAATAATATTATAATCAAACTCCATTACAGGCACAATTCAGTCGCCCTTCAAACAGTGTGTTGTATTATGTTACCAATCCTAGTAATAATGTCACCTCACCGACTCTCTCACCGCCTCTCTCCCACCCCCTTTCACCGCTTCTCTCACCGGCCCTATCCTTCTCCTCCCAACGCCCTCTCCTCCCATTATCCCCTCCCTCATCCTACTCTTACCTTGATCTGGTTCTCCATCAAGGTGTATGTTGTTAGGATTCTTGTTCATGGATTGTATGGTGATGTGATGAATTGTTGGTTTTGGTGTGGCATTGTGGCTTTTGGGTTAGTTGTAGTGATGGTGTTCATGAGTTCGATGAAGATGAGTTTGTTGATGGAGGTGACATGGACTTGATCTTCCTCACGTTCGGATTCTCAAAACTGGAGAATGAAACCTCTCTCGTAGGGTGAGCAGCTTTTTCGTATCTCTGGTTGATTGAGTGTTTTGCTCATGTAGTAATGTGATGGCTCGTTGGTTGCTGTTGTTTTCCTGCCGTTGTCGTTGTATTTTTTGTCGCTACAGGGTGTAGCGGACATATGTTTTCTTCGTCAGCTGCTTGCTGATTGGAGACGCCGTTGGTGCTGGTGGCGTGATCCAGTTACTGTCACATGCTTTCCTCCACGATGATGCAGACTGATGCGTGTGGCGCTGAGCGGTTGTCTGCCTTTGTCGTGTCTCGTGCCTTCCTGTAATGGAGTCGATTGAATTTGCTGGCCTTCGGTTCACCTCGGTTCGGATATTCTCCACTTACGCCTCCTATGTTCACATATTGGTGAGATTACTTTTTTTCTAAAGCTGATTAGAGTCATCAATTTATTATCAACGAAATCTCGGGAGTCTATGGATATAACGGGTTCTTCCATGCAGTGCTCACTAAATTTCTGTCATATTTGTTTGCCTATTCTTTTACTTAGAGAGGCGCACTTTGTTTAGTACATAATTTATCTTTTCTTATATGTTTTGACTAGACTGAGTCAAACTAAATTAATTTAGCCTTCCAAGCCCTCGAGTTGTACTTTTGGCCCTTTCAATAAAAAAAACAGTGTATTGTATTGGATCAACGGTATTTATTAAAGTCAGGCTTTTTTACAACATAATAAAAATGTTATTGGGTGAAATGATGCCTTCTGCGTACAGTTGAGCTATGCGATTTGCTGATAGTTCCTGCAAGCATAGATTTTAGTAACATCATTCATGTTTAGTGCTTTTGGATTCTTTGATCTTTAATAAACTAGCAATTGTCGCCTTGTTTAGCTTCTGACTTTAATTGTTATCTGGATGTTGTTATCTGTCAGTATATTGCAAGTCTTACGGAAGCTCTTGTATACTGTCATGAGAACAATGTGATTCACAGGGATATAAAGCCAGAAAATTTGTTGCTTGATCATGAGGTATGCAATGGAATTATTACTCAATGATTTATTGGGTAAATGTGACATATATGAATTTCAGCGTTTGTTGTACTTCTTTCAAATAAGTGGAACTGTCCTAGACTTCAAATGTTGGAGCTATGATCATAGTTTGATGAGTTTTTTATGTAGAATTATTAACTTACCTGGTACATTCTGAAACATGTTTTTCGTCTGAAGATTGCTGATTTTGGTTGGTCAGTGCAGTCAACATCCAAGAGACGGACAATGTGTGGGACGCTGGATTACTTAGCACCAGAGATGGTGAAAAATAGAGCTCATGACTCTACAGTTGATAATTGGACTTTAGGTGTTCTTTGTTACGAGTTCTTATATGGCTGTCCACCATTTGAGGCCAATAGCCAGGACGATACTTTTAGAAGGTCAGGCAACAGTCTTTTTTCACTTCAGCATCATTTAGAGGAAGCTGCAACCGTCAGCATCAACCTTATATTTGCACTTGTCTTTTCTTTTTAGGATCAAAAAGATTGATCTTACCTTTCCGCCCTCCCCACCTGTAAGTGCTGAAGCAAAAGATTTGATTTCTGGGGTGAGCCTCATTATCACATGATATGATAGAATGGGTCATTTGCAGAATACACTGACTGATATTTATACATTTTGGTTTAGCTGCTGGTTAAGGACTCGTCAAAACGACTATCACTACGGAAAATCTCGGAACATCCTTGGATACTCAAGAATGTCATCAATGCCAAAGCTGAAAACAGTTAACCATAAAGGTTTTAATTCACTCTATGTTAGTTACCTGCGAGTAATTTTCTGCTTCCTATCATCCTGTCGCATTGTGATCATTCCAAACTGTGCAAGACATCTTAATTCTTAAGCAATTATAAAGTAAGCTTGTGTATGTTGATATATCAATATGTATGATTAAAACATTGTTTGGTCATTGATTTCCGTACAGTGTATCTTACAAGCTGAACAATCTCGTAAATTTAGCTATAATTATGCGTTTGGGCTCGAAAGTTACATACGGGATTCCATACCATATTGTCATAAACACAATGTAATCTTTGTCTTGTTTGATCCCAGGGAAGATGAAACTGTCAGTGGATGTGGGGGGTGAGTGCTCTAAGTAAAAAGGTGTATAACCATGGATTCAACTGGACTTTTATTCCATCCTACTCTGCCTCATTTTAGTTCAGGAACGGGTGATCACTTAGTAGTATGACAGTGCATGATCCTTCTTCTTCTTCTTCTTCTCCTTCTCCTTCTCCTTCTTCTTCCTAGAGGTACATTAGAGAAGACTTAACTTTGAAAGTCTCTGCAATTGCTATTTCCTTTATTTACAAATTGAATAATTAAGACCATAATTGGTAGGAAAAAGGTTCCTTATGGAATTTCAATTAATTTGTGTGATACCCTTTGGTCTTGTACACGACAATTTGTTTATATTAATGTTCAAGCTGAGTCTTGTAGAAAACACTCGTCGAAGTTCCGATCAATATCTGAGACCCTAGATTCGAATCCCCAATTTCTCAGATAACAGACTTCTTTATTTTTCATTCATTAATGAAGCATGGCTAATTGCCATTTTACATAAGAAACAGAAAAATAAAACGACACAGTTTGAAGACTAAGCTATCAGCTTAAATGACAATGTTTTGACTCGATACAAATTTCAGCTGTATCTGCCTTCCAGCCTGTCTTCATCTCTTCAGTTAAATACTTCAGCTTGCGATGCGCCAATCTGTCTATGCTAAAAGACGTCTACTCAACATCAGCCCAGCCATACAATATTCTAGGATTTGTCCCCGCATAAATGGAGCTGCCAATGCTCTTGTCTGTACAACTCCTCCTGGAGAATATCTCTCTATTAGGACCCTTCCAAAGCCAGTCATCAGAGTATTATCGGAAACGCAACTCTTACTCCAACTCATTGTGTTAATGGCTGTTCTCACTCTTTTTCTACAAGTCTTATATATCTCAAGATGACATACTTGACTTGAGAAGAGGAAGGTGTTGAGTTGCGCAGTTTACCCAAGACGAATTTTATTATTGGAAAGAGAAACTATTACAAGAGGAGTCACTCACACCTCACTCTTAGTTTGTTTCTTAAACTCAAGATGATAAACCTACATCACATGACCCCTATTTATACTAATAACAAATCCTAATGAATGGCTAGGATCATTTTGATCCTACGGTTATTATTACACTTCTAGATTTTTCCTCCCAAAATATCTTCTTCCATAATTATCCATACTTCTCTAGAGTCTTCTTCAACCATGGGTTTAGTCTTGGGCTTATTCTAATTCTTTTAATTATTTTGGCTCAATTAGACATTGATATTCAATACTCCCCCTCAATGTCTAACTGTTGTTCTCCATCAGGTGGTCTTTTGATGTTGGCTCCGATGTCAAATTTGTCATGCTTTACTTGATCAATTTGGTTATCCTTAGTTAGCATTGCTTGTGCCTTCAATTGTGCTGGAAAACTTTGATATATCCTTGAACGATACTTGGACTTCTTTATCCTTGATAAGTAGTCTCCAGCATTTTGTACATATTCTTGCTCCCCCATCTTCTGAACTCTTTCACCTGTGAACTCCACTTTATCGTCTTCACACTTGATCAAACTTGCATCAATCAACCGATCGTGCACACTTGGTTGTGTTGTCACCAACTCAATTTTCCCGTGATCCAACTCGAATTCATTGTCCTTCTCCTTCGACAATTTAGGGTATGTTTCCTCCATTTCATTAGTCTCGTCAATATGTTGATCATCCATTGATTCCTTGATCTCGAAGCTTGGCGTCATCTCCATGTTGTAATCACCCTCCAGATCTTCAATCCATAACTCATCATTATTATTAGAGAGGTCCCAATCCTCTTCCTCAGTGACATCTTCTTCTACCGCGTATGTCGCTTCAAAATCCCACTCTTCTTCGTTCGGTATATCTTCCTCAACTGCATATGTCGCCTCAAAATCCCATTCCTCCTCACTTGGATCATTAGTGTGCTCCATTTTAACGAAGTTGCTTTGAATCTTCTTTAGCAGTGTGCAGTCTCGTGCATAGTGTCCTTTCCTACCACATACAAAACACTCTCCATGTTTAGGTTTTTGATAATCTCCACGGTGATGCTCTCCTTCATCGGAATCCTCTTCATCATCACTCTTTGCTTTGTGTCCTCTATATTTGAATTTTCTTCCGTCACGCTCTTTACCATAATTATACCTTTTAGATCTATGGTTTACTCTCCTAGCACTGAAGAGAGCTTCTTCCGTTTCTGGAGCGATCTTTGCTTTTGCCATGTTTTGTGACAGCGATTCTTGATTCACTAATAGATTCTCTAGTTCTACTAGTGACGGTTGCTTTTCCAATCCATGAATTGCCGCGATAAAACTATTATACTAGGGTTTTAATCCATTGATAATTATCCTTCTTATACGAGCATCTCCAAACTTAGCATCAGCATCCAACTGTTCAATTTCACGGCACAAATTCTTCACCTTAAAGAAATACTCATTAATGGAGAGCGTACCTTGAGTAGTGTTCATCAACTCCTTTTCCAACACTTGTAGTCGAACAACATTTTTGTTTGAGAAGAGTGATGTCAGTATATCCCAAGCCTCATTTGGTGTCTCTGCGTGTTCAATCCTTGCACGCATGTTCTTATCCATACTAGTTAATAGGATGTACATACCCTTACTAGCCTTGACATTCCATGCCTTGTGTGTCTTGTCATCCTTGTTAGGTGGTGAGGTTTCACTACCATCTACTACCTCCCACAAATCTTGACCTTTTAAATAAAACTTAATACATGTCCTCCAGTCTCGATAATTATACTCATTAAGTTTCTCCATTGAACCAATCATGTTACCAAAATCCGTCATTCTCTTAAAGCTGAGTTTAGAGCGTACCTTAGTTTGGTCCCCGACCAATATCCTTCACAGTCCCTCGACTGTATTTGTCGCTTGCCTCCTCAAGCGAAACTCCAACGCTCCTTCTCGCAGCTCACCCTCACGCTGGCCCCTACCGCCTAGCTCTGATACCAAATTATTGAGTTGCGCAGCTTACCCAAAACGGATTTTATTATTGGAAAGAGAAACTATTATAAGAGGAGTCACTCACACCTCACTCTCAGTTTGTTTCTTAAACTCAAGATGATAAACCTACATCACATGACCCCTATTTATACTAATAACAAATCCTAATGAATGGTTAGGATCATTTTGATCCTACGGTTATTATTACACTTACTAGATTTTTCCTCCCAAAATATCTTCTTCCATAATTATCCATACTTCTCTAGAGTCTTCTTCAACCATGAGTTTAGTCTTGGGCTTATTCTAATTCTCTTTAATTATTTTGGCCCAATTAGACATTGATATTCAATAGAAGGTACAGAACATCCCGATGGTTAGATGATTCTGGCATAATAGCTCTCTCTTAGTAAGGGGTATCTGAGTTAAGATTCTAGGTTGCTTAGCCTCCTGTTTAGTTATCCATCTCGTAATCTCGAGAGCTTTGTAACGTCCGATCCTACTTGAAAGGATCTTATGCAATAAATAATATAAAATAAAATAAAATCTGAGCTGAGTTGCCACAACTGTTCACTCAATAAGTCTGAAAGAAGGTGTTTTCCAATTGTTTTGTCTGGCAGGCCTTTGCCTTAACTGGAGTTTAAACTATCTTTTTTGTCACAGTCAGTATGTTTACTCTATCAATTAAAATCGGTACAAAATAGCTAGAGCAGTGCATGCAATTTCTTTTCAAATATAAATACATGTAAAATTATTTATGCACTACAAAATTTGACGAGAAATCTGTGTTTCATTTCTCTAGAATTTAGAAATATTAAAGTTGAAAAATATGGAAATTTTTTAACAGAATTAAAGTCATTAAAATTAATAATCATCCCATTTCATTATTAGTCTTATTTTTTTCAAATATCCAAGAATTATCTTCTCATTTTAAACACTTTATAAATGAAATATGTTTTACAATAGAAAGCATGTATATTAATCATATTACCAAGTTATAAAAAAAAATAAAAAAAATAAAAAAAATAAAAAAAAATAAAAAAAATAAAAAAAATAAAAATAAAAAAATAAAAAAGAAAAGAAAAGAATAAATAGTAACTAATCAGTTCATAATTAAATATATTTAGTTAAACTTCCTATTATTATCTTTTAATTTTAAAATTACTGTTTCCTTTATCCATAACCCTAACGCCGCCCATCCGCCTCAACACCCGACACTCATCCGCCTCCACATCCGACACTCATCCGCCTCCACACCCGACACCCATCCGCCTAAACACCCGACACCCATCCGCCTTGACACTCATCTACCCCAAAATCCAACCGCAACCCTCTCCTAAAAACCTAATAGCCGCAACTCAAACCCACGGATCGCTGCCTCCATCACCGGTCAAAATGCGAGGTTTCAAAGATTTATTGCAGCGCAAGAGAAAGTTTAAGGATAAGAGAAAGGCCGAGGGCCAAAATAAGAAAAGAAAGGTTAACTCAGGAGTTGAGCATAAGATGATTGAACATGATGAGGTAATAAGAGCTGAGAAGAAGAAAATTCATTTTCCACTTAATTTTAAAGTCATCTTATTGTAATATCGATTTTTTGTTTCTTATTGCAGTTTATTACTCTGATGGATCGTCTCAGTTACCTGCATAGAGCTTCTTTAGTCACTACTATATGGACTAGATGCCTAAAGAAGAAAAAAACTTCGAGGAAAGAAGTTTTAATGCACCACTTAAGAGAACATGAAGTGGATTGTCGGATGGAGTTTAACCAAATTTTAGGTAGGCTGAATACCTATGATGTTTTTTATGCATCAAAATTGGAGCACGTCACATTAATACTGAAGTTTATGTTTAAGACGAAGAGATGCATCTGTGTGGTACATTAAGATCGTGAGTAAGCGGACGTCTTTTTTAAGTATGTGAGGGAAATATCCTAGAGTTGGGTCTTTTATTAAGTTGTCGGAGAAAGATATTGTTCAAATTGAACAGCAGTAAAAAAATTTATGCATCAAAGATGTCACACCTGGTTTTGATGAGAGAGTTCATGTACAAGAGGTTCATCATTGTGCAGCAGGAAGATAATTACAAGAGGAAAAAATGGTCGAGTATGTGAAGAACGTAGGTCTTCGGGTAGCAATCTAAGGCAAGAAATCTTAGTTCTAAGTTTAATGTTGGTGTTTTGGGCATTTTGGAAGCAAAGATTAGGCCTTTTGAGATTGACAAAAATATTAGGATGTGCACTCGTAGTAGTAAGTGGAAGTCTCTGTTTTTTGGAAGAAAACTCTTGTAAAGGGTGGTTGTGTGAAATGAAAGGGTTGTTAAATTGGATGTCATTTTTGCTGACAGTCAAGTTTTTGATTTGTGAGTTGTGCTGGAAGTATAAAAAGTTACTGATGCCTTTATCTATGCATATAAATGTAGAAGGGATAGAGAGGTCTTATGAAAGAAATAAACATACTGATTGTGACCAAAAAGATAGTTTAAACTTCACAAGTAAACAACGACTCCGTACTTGCCTCCATAACCATCTGAATCACATATCCTTTCAGTTTACTAACTATCAACAACTCGGTAAAGAATCTAAATTGCTCTTACCTCACTGTACATTAAAAAAAACAATGCACAGTCCAAACGTCGGTACCTTGAATCCTCTGCGCAGCCAAACAGTTATATAAAAGCTATATACCCTTTTCAGCAGCAGCCAAGCTCAGACTTGCAGCATCCTCTGCCCTTGAATCAACACTGGCAGAAACCTGAATATTAGGCTTATAAGCTTCTTCAGCGGCTGATGTTTTGGCCTTTTTCTTTTTCTGTTTCTTCAGTTTAATCTTCTTCAGTTTCTTGGCACTACATTTCTCCAAAACAACATCGCGTTCCCCTTACCTAATAAATCATTTGAAAATCAATTCATAAAACAGAATAAATAAGCAGAGTTAGGTTCAATTGAGACCCCAATTATATCTGCAATCCGTGTGACACCCACATCTCACCGTTGGATCAATTTGATCCAACGGTGAGAGATGTGCACTTTATGCTTTTTGTCACATTTTTGTCGTTTAGCTAAATGCAAAAATGCAAACGAAATGTGCATATAGTGCAAAATGAAAGTGCAAATGAAAGTGCAAATAGAAGAATCCCAAATGCAAAGGGTCGCAAGGGAACCGGACCCTAAATAAGCATATCCAAAACCAATACTTCGATAAAAAAGAACATCAGACACAAGAAAGATATAAATTCATGCTTGTCTTTCAATGCTCCAAGTGCAGATCACAGCAATTACTTGCCTTGTAGCTTGGTCTTTCGGTCAGGAAATTTTTTTTCTTTCCTGAAAAACAGAACATACAATTACAACAACTCAGGAAAAGACCAAAAAATTATATAAAGGCTGCTGTACCTGTTCCAGCAGCAGCCAAGCTCAGACTTGCAGCATCGTCCTCTGAGCTTGAATCATCACCAGCTGAAACCTGAATATTAGGCTTAGCAGCTTCTTCAGCCGCTGATGCTTTGACCTTTTTCTTTTTCTGTTTCTTCAGTTTAATCTTCTTCAGCTTTTTGGCACTACATTTCTCCAAAACAACCTCATGATCCCCCTTACCTAATAAATCATTTTAAAAATCAATACATAACCAGAATAAATAAGCAAATCCAAAACCAATGCTTAAATAAAATAGAACATCAGAACACAAGAAAGATATAAATACTGCAAAAGCATACCTTTCTTCACTAACTTCTTGATTCCCGGAGCAGCCTCAAGCTGAGAACAGCAACACTCAAAAATAAAAAAAGCTAATTAAAGAAAAAAATATGAATCAAAGAAATAAAACTTACTGCATCATCTTCAGAACTTGAATAGCCACTTTCTTCCTCGCCGAAACCCATATAATCCACCTCCATAGCAGCAGCAGCAATGCGGACCCTACTCATTTCTTCTTTCGATAATGGCTCTTCAACCGTCAAAGGAAAGCCGCCCATAATACTCTTATTAAGATTAAGTGCTTTCTTGGCTTCTTGATATTTACTGAAGTGTAGGCATGCATACCTATGAAATATGCAGTATTAGATGCAAAATCGGAGCAACCTGCCTTTGAGATAAATAGAAACCACAGAGTCAACGGTTACAGACCGTTGTAAACCAGATTCAAGGTTACTGGGAATAATGACTATCTTGGTAACTCTACCACACTGTCTGAACTCTTTTAAGCTGTGCACATAAAAAAACGGAAACAACAAATTAATCGAAATAAAAAAACAAACTCTTAGAGAATGATAGTTTAAAATACGCTCAGTAGAATTACTTGATCATCAGAGAGTGATTGGTTGAAACCTCTTACATATATAAATCGAAAGTAGATTTGACTGCAATATAAATAACAGGATCAAGAATTGAGAGTAAAAAATAATATATGAATTAATTGAGAGAAGATGCAAACAGTTTACCTCATTATAGCCAAAGGATCCTCATCTAATTAATCAGTTTGATATCAAAGTAAGTAAGCAAATTAAAAAACAAATCAAATTAGTTATCGACACAGTTAAAAAATTATACACCGTGCAATATACCTTGGTCCAATGTAGTGGCCTCAACCTCATAACAACAAGAAAATCTAATTAATAAGAATATATAAAAAAACATGATGCAAAAAAAACAATACACAAGACAATACCTTGAGTGTGGATTTTCGAACCATGGCTTTAGGAGATTCCCTTTAAAAATTCAATCACTTCGATACTCTGCAGGATTGAAATCCAAAGGAAGGGGAGTTACGAAACCTTAAGGGTCGGTCGATTGAAAGGTAGAGGAGAGGTCATAGATTTCGTTATGGGCCCTTTACTTTTATCTAATTATATACACATCCTTAAACTTATGTATACGACCTGTTTATTTCTATTTTTTTATCCTGTTTAAAGAATTAAATATATAAAAAATGTTTATTTCTATTTGTTTGAGAATAAGAGTTTCTATTTATACATCCGCCTAACCAAAGCTACCTTTCCTATCCTTATCTAGGTAATTATTAAGGAATATTTGCTAATATCTTATCTTGGGCTGGTGTAGATTTGATTTCCAAATAAATAAGCTTTTGATTTCCTTGTTTAATCCTTGATGTTCTGTAAAATAACAATAAGACCTCTAAAATCATGATCTTTTATTCTATTAAATCAACGGTGATTAGATGGTTTTTAGTTCTCATAATAAATTGGGTTCTCACCCGAACCCAACCCTCTTCAACCTATGTAACAAATTATTCGACAAACTAATTTTTAAAGCATTTGAATTGTCGGTTATATATATGAAGTCACGATTCATCTCACCAAAATACACATTAATTTTATGTGAAAAATACTTGATTAATATTATTTAGTTATCATACACTTTAACAAAATATTAAGAGAAAGGATCACATATATTAGTTTCCATATAAACTATAAAGTGATTTGGAACGTCCGCGCATTTAATCTAATGGATATAATTGTTTGATAAAATTTAATGTGTTTTAATAAATAGACATATGTGTAATTTATCAATTGAATAATTTGACTTTATTTTTAATTATAGTACACAATTTTGAATTTAATTGCATTTTAAATTAAAAACACAACTATAAAATAATATCAATCAATGGTTGTGATATGTATATGCTTTAGAGGAAGAATCAGGTGAAAAGTAAGATCAGATTGTAAAATGCAAACGAATCTTGACGATTAAATAAGATAGATCTGACGGCTATTAATTAGGGGTCGAATTGTAAATATATGAAACATTAAATATAAAACATAATTTTCGAATCATCTAGAGGGTAAATTAGTCATAAACATTAAGCACAATCAAGCGGTTTTGGTGATTCAGAAAATTGTGTTATTCCAAATCGTAATCGATTTGACTCCGAATCTAAACAATCGACGACAGTCATCCGCCCAGCCATATCGACGCGATTCGTGAATCATCCATCTCAAACATCACCGACTCACTCTCTTGCAGATTTGAAACCCTAGGGCTGGATTGGGGAACTCAGGAAGTTGCATGATATTGATGTTTTGGATTCTTAGGATGATCTACTTTGGTTTGACATTTTGGGTTAATGTTCAGTTATATGTTCTATGAAGTTAATGAAAACAGCAGGTTTATAAATTGTGTGTTAGTTCATAAGTTACATACATATGGTCCACGATCGCATTCATATGATTCATGATTTGCTATATTATGATTCATGATTTGCAATACTATGATTCGAGATTTGCTATAATATGATTGATGATTTGCTATTCTATGATTCATGATTTGGCGTGATATGATTCATTCTATGCTATGATTCATAATTTGTCATACTATGATTCATAATTTGCTATACTATGATTCATGGGTCATACACTATTACAAACTTAAACTGTGCAAGTTTTGGCCTTAACCCTCACAACTGACGACCATATTGTATAACACAGAGTAACTTTTGAATCATATCCTCGAGTCATGATTTGCTCGGACATGATTCATAATTTGCTATCATATGATTCATGAATCATATCCTATCAAATCGTGAATCATACTATATAGCAGAAAGTGATTGGTATTGTAAATCACTAATTGAATACTTGAAATTGATACGAAAAATGTTTAATAATTTTTTCACATAACATTAACTTTAAAAATTAAACCACCTTCACATAACAAAATTTGAACGTCGGTTTCCCGTATCAAAAAATTAAATGTCGGTTTCTTTAAAATAAGGGATTGAATTTAACTAATATATTTGTAAATATATTCTAATGTATGTTTCCATTACTGCCCTTTTTGTCATTTAATATATTAATTAATAAGATTATATTCTACCATCGGATGTAATTAAATGAGTGGTCTAGATTTGTTTGCATTTTACAACCAAACTACCACTTTTCATTTGATCCATTCTTATAACTCTCTTTATACCTTAAATGTAGTTTATACATCTGATCTTTACTCAAATATAAGATACATATATGTGCACCAATAAAATAATTTTAATTTATCCTTAACATTTAGGAAAATTATCAAAAATATTATCTTTGAGTTGTTATTTTGGTTTTGTCAAATTTGAGTTTTGAGTTTCAAAAATGACATCTTTTTAAGATCCCGCTGTTTCATTCTGTGAATCTCTTTTAAAAGAAAAACTATGTGTCGTTCTAATCCTATATGTCGTGACACGTACATGTCTAAACGACGCGTGCTCAATTTAGTAGGAATCTCGTTGTTCAATTTAATATGATTCTCGCTGTTTAAATTGCTCTATCCTCACTGTATATTCAAAAACAACAATGCACAGTCCAAACGTCGGTACGTTGAATTGATGAACCTCTTGTTGGCTAAGATCAATTTCATAAGCTATGAGAAAATAAGCAGAAACATTGGGCACAACAAATAAATTCAATGTGTTTATAAATTTATCACTACTCATTCGTACAAATAAAAATAATGCCTAAATGTTGAGTTAAACAACTTGTCAAAGTTTTTACCTATGACTTCATGTCTTTCGAAATTTAGATAACTTCAAAAGTAAGGAAACACTTCCAGAGTTACGGGTACATCAGAGATTGATCCAAAATCCTGCTCGTCTTTCAATGCTCTAAATGAAAATCACAACAATTACTTGCCTAGTTGCTTGGTCTTATGGTCAGAAAATGTTCTTTTCTTTCCTGAAAAACAGAACATACAATTACAACAACTCAGGAAAAGACCAAACAATTATATTAAAGCTGATATACCTGTTCCAGCAGCAGCCAAGCTCAGACTTGCAGCATCGTCCTCTGAGCTTGAATCATCACCGGCTGAAACCTGAATATTAGGCTTGAAGCTTCTTCAGCGGCTGATGCTTTGACCTTTTTCTTTTTCTGTTTCTTCAGCTTCTTGGCACTACATTTCTCCAAAACAACCTCGCGTTCCCCCTTACCTAATAAATCATTTGAAAATCAATACACAAACCAGAATAAATAAGCAAATCCAAAACCAATACTTCAATGAAATAGAACATCAGAACACAAGAAAGATATAAATACTGCAAAAACATACCTTTCTTCACTAACTTCTTGATTCACGGAGCAACCTCAAGCTGAGAACAGCAACACTCAAAAATAAAAAAAGCTAATTAAAGAAACAAATATGAATCAAAGAAACAGCTTACTGCATCATCTTCAGAACTTGAATAGCCACTTTCTTCCTCGCCGAAACCCATAGCACCCACCTTCATAGCAGCAGCCCCACTGCGGATCCTACTCATTTCGTCTTTCGAAAATGGCTCTTCAACCGTCAAAGGAAACCCGCCCATAATACTCTTATTAAGATCATATGCTTTCTTAGCTTCTTTATAACTACTGAAGAATAGGCATGCATACCTATGAATATGGAGTATTAGATGCAAAATCGGAGCAACATGCTTTGAGATAAGTAGAAACCACAGAGTCTACGGTTACAGACCCTTGTAAACCAGATTCAACGTTATTGGGAGTAATGGATATCTTGGTAACTCTACCACATTGGCGAAAGTGTTTCAACAAAGCTCTTTTAAGCTGTGCACATCAAAAAACAGAAACAATAAGTTAATTGAAATAAAAAAACAAACTCTTAGAGAATGATAGTTTAAAATACGAACAGTATATTTACATGATCCTCAAGGAGTGAAGGGTCAAAATCTTTTACATGTAGAAAGCGTAAGCAGATTTCACTGTAATATAAATCAGGATCAAGAAATTAGATTAAAATTAATATATGAATTAATTAAGAGAAGATGCAAGCAATTTACCTCATTCTTGACAAAGCTAAGAAATAATGAATAAATATTATATTATTGGATGAATGAGTACATTAGGTTTGTAGTGTTTAAATACAAAATGATTATCTAAATATAGATTGTGCTCATAATGGGTATTGACTAATACTAATAATGAGTATTGACCAAGTATTAAGTTTGGTCAATGGTCTTTATCTTTACACCCTCCCTCAATCGCAAATGTCGAAGTCAGGTTGAGATTGTACTTATATTTCTTTAACAACGGTAGCAGCAGCAACACCAGTCAAACACAATTATGTGTGGTCCATGCCATTAATCTCGTGCATGCATCTTAACAGCCCCTCAATCTCAACTGTCGAAGTAATGGTGAGATTGTACTTGAATTTCTTGTATAACAGTAGCAACAGTCACGTCACAGTAAAAATCACAGTTTAGCGTAAACAAGGTTGAGGAAAAATCATCTCAACAAAGGTGGAGGAATGACCATCTCACACCATAAATAAGAGTGGACGGAAAATACGTCCTAAAGTTGAGAAAAAACATCTCAACAAGGGTGGAGGAAATAACATCTCATACCATAAAAATGTCACATGAGTAGGTTAGTGACATGGATGAGAAAACTACCAATATGATACATGAAAATTACGTAAGTGACATAAGTGGATAAACCACGAGAAATAAAGCACCGTAAAGTGCCGTAGCCCAGTAATGATGACTATGAAATAAATGTTGAATTTATTTTAATGATTGGACGCTGGTTGTATTGTAACTTCTGACTGTATGCTGACTGGATTTGAAATGGTTGGTAAAAGACAATTTGGAGATTCGGGAGTGGTGTGAATGTGATGCATTGGCGGACGTTTGATGTGCTGCTAGTGATTGTGGCAAGGACTTAGTGGCGATGCTGGTGAACAGATAATATGGTGTTGTTGATTGTGGCAAAGAGTTAGTGGCGATGCTGTTAAATTGACCACATCCTCCAAAATAAAGAAATAGAACATGTGTGCAGTGTTGCAAAATAATTGTGTAAAGAAGAAGGAGAAAAAAAGGTTGTAAAACAGGACCGATTGACTGTGAAGACAGTAGAAGCGATTTTGGAAAAAGATTAGGTGAGTGAGGTGGTGACCCTATTGTGGTGGAGCCACCACCTCTAAGCGGAAGCTATGTGGAAAAGAAAAATCAACAAAGGTTAAATCCTGGCTCTGATACCATGATAGAAATAATGAATAAATATTATATTATTGGATGAATGAGTACATTAGGTTTGTAGTGTTTAAATACAAAATGATTATTTAAATATAGATTGTGCTCATAATGGGTATTGACTAATACTAATAGTGAGTATTGACCAAGTATTAAGTTTGGTCAATGGTCTTTATCTTTACAAGCATCCTCATCTAATTGATCAACTTGAAATCAGAGTAAGTAAGCAACAAATAAACAAATTAGTTATGAACACAGTTAAAAATTGTACACCGTGCAATATACCTTGTTCCAACATAGCAGCCTCAACCTCATAACAGCAACAAAAAAATCTAATTAATAAGAATATTTAAAAAAACATGATGCAAAAAACAATACACAAGACAATACCTTGAGTGTGGATTTTCGAACCATGGCTTCAGGAGATTCCCTTTAAGAATTCAACCACTTCTATACTCTGCAAGATTGAAATCCAAAGGAGGGGTGGTAATGAAACCCTAGTTATTTGGTCGACTGAATGAATGGTAGAGGAGAGGTCATAGATTTCGTTATGGTCCCTATACTTTTATCTAATTATATAAACATCCATAAACTTATGTATGTTTACCACCAATACAACCTGTTTATCATATATATTAAAATGGATGTATGATTGGACACGTGTCGTCGTGTGAGTAATTTGGCCTATGTGTCATCATATATATATTAAAATGGATGTATGATTGGACACGTGTCGTCGTGTGAGCAATTTGGCCTATGTGTCATTTTTTAGAATTTTGAATTCTTTTTCCCTTTTTTCTGATTGTGGTTTCTATATTTGATGATGCTGCCAGAATATTTACACAAATTATTTTACATGTGTTAAATATTTTGATTCTAATTTCAATGATTCCCATTAAAATTATAATATGTTGATTGTCATAATCATGATATGTAATGTTTCATATAAATAACAACACTGGTTATAGACAGACTCTTATACTCAACCAGAATAATTTTTCTTCCTCTTAATTGTCATACTCGAGTTCAAAACTACCGAAGACCCCAATTGTATTTTCAATTAATTATATAGAAATACATTTCGTTAAATCCATCACCCCGCGCTGTGCGCGGGTCAATACCTAGTTTCTATTAGGGTTTCTATTTATACATCCGCCTGACCAAAGCTACCTTTCCTAAAAGATATCTATGGTTTCGGTAATTACAAGATATCGTAGATATTGCAATATATTCTCAAATACATTATTTAGGATTCTGTAGATTTGATTTCCAAATCATCTTTTTATCTTCATCTCCAAGATATGGAAACTGCAGATAAATTAATATTTGGAAACTTGTTCCTCGTACGTCATGTTGATGGCTGAGTGTCTGATGTACCTGGTTATGATAATGAATTGAGTTTGCACCAAATTGCAAGTTACACAGAGATAATACAATCGATTTTGTTGAGTAATTCTAGCATTAGTGCACTAATACAAATATTTGAATATTTGAGTAATTCTCAAAAAGATGTCGTCATTGAAGTAAAGCGCTGCATTTGATCAGGAAAGCCTTAAAGCTCAGACTTTTATGGATCGATTTCTCAATCCACAGAATTCAGCAGCGGAAGTCAGGTCTTGCACGCTCAGATCTAAATTCTGGGCGGGCAGATTGTATATTGACAGAAGATGTGGTGGTTTTGGTGTTGTTGTGGGCGGATTTGGGTGTATGAGATATGGATTTGTAGGGAATTTGATAAGGAAGGGTTTTATAAGTATTTGAACAAACAAATACCCAAAAATCAGACTGTTTTATTGAATAACAAAACAGACCGCAAAAATGGTATTACAAGGATAATAGATCGCTAGACCTTGTAACACAATCTAGAGTTCTTTGCTAAACTAAGAAAGATGACCAATAGCAGTATAGGCTAATAAGAGATTTATCTGAATTGGTTAGTTGCAAATGAGGAATGAAGCTGGTTTTATAGCCTTCCTCCCTTGCTCCTCTTAAATGCTCGGTTGACCACATTTGAATTTCAAATGGCTCCGGTGGATCCTCCTTTGTCTCTAGCCATTGGCTAGGGTTTCCTGGGTGGTGGAGGTGGCTGCTGGGCTTGGTCCTCACGGCCCAAGGTGGTGGAGGTGGTGGTCCAAGGCCCGGTGGTTGATGGAAGCTTCGACTTCATTAAATGAACCTCCACTTCTTGTCCGAAGCTTGCTTCATTGATGGATGCTGAACTTGGATCTCCAGTTGCTGTCCTAAGGTCCCTGAGTTGCCTTGAATGAAGTCATCAAGGTCAGATTGCGTGTCGGTTCCGTTTCGTGATTGCTACTCGCGCGCCAGTACCCTGCGCGCCAGTTACTCGCGCGCTAATTACTTGTGCGCCAGGTTGCGCCAGTTAGGAGTGTGTGCATTCCGCGAGCTACCCAAGTTGTCTGGCAGGTGACTCCTTGGGTTGATGCTCCTTCAGATGACTTCTCTAGGTTGGTCTAGGCCCTCGGTTGTTCGTCACATGTCCTGCGCGAAACAAATGGAAGTTTTAGGCCAAAGAATCTTACTAGAAACAAGGTCATAACTTAGTTTAGTAAGTCTCTTCGCGTGGGCAACACTGCCTCGCACTTCAGGGTAGTGCGGGTGCCAATAGGCACCGATATGGTGAAGGTGGAACTTCATTAGGCAGGTTTGCCTTATCTCCTTTGGTTGCCAAGATGTTAGCACTTGAGTTGCACCGGTTAGGGAGTGTGCGTCCAAGTTGTGTGGCAGATTGCTCCTCTGTCCGATACTCCTTTGGATGACTCCCTTGGGTTGATCTAGGCCTCCGGTTGTCCGCAGCATAACCTGCATAAAACAAGTAGAATACTTAGGCCAAAAAATCTGACTACAAGCAAGGACATACCTGGGTTTTTGTCTTGGTTGTTGTCGGATCTCGTCCACTTTCTTCAGCGTGGATAGCATGGATGCTTCCTCAATTGCTGATTTCTTGGACGGGCAGCGCATAGTGTTTTTGATGTAAACACTATGCCGAGTTGTGGCTTCAATTAAGCGTGAGAGAGCATCGGTGCGCAAGCTGCCCAGATTATGTGGCAGATTGTTCTTTATGTTGATACTCCCTTGGATGTCTCCTTTTGGGTGATCTAGGCCTCCGGTTGTTTGTAGCATATCCTGCACAAAACAAATAAAAGGATTAGACCAAAGAATTTTACTAAAAACAAAGACATACCTGAGTTTGTGTCTTGGTTTTGGTTGGATCTCGTCCAATTGCTTCAGCTTGGGCAGCGTGGTTGCTCCCTTAGTCCCTTGGTTGCTGTCTTCTTGGACGGGCAGCACATAGTGTTGTTGATGGGAACGCTATGGCAGGTGGAGGCTTTCTTTGTGTTGCAAGAGCGTCCCCTTTTGCTGCTCCTTTGAACGGGCAGCCCATTTGCCTTGTTGTTGAACTCAGCGTGCTCTCTTTTCTTCGGTTGTTTATCCCCAGAAACGAACGCTGATTTTTCAAAAGTTGCCTTCCTCTTTCAGTACCAATAGTTGGCATCAAAAGGTGTCTTTCCCCGATCAGCGAGCCTTTGTTTGCAGCGGCCTTTAGGAGAAGCATGGTTTAAATGACCTTGCGGGTAAGTGTGCTTGGTCTTGCTGCGTTGGGATACCTCCCATTCCCCGATGTGGCCTTGAGTTTCATTGTGCGTGTTGGGGTAAGGCCCGCTACGCTGCTCAATGAGACTCCGGCTTCCTTCAACGGTTTGGTCTCGCTTTTGCAATCTTCACACGAGATAGTATTTATCTCCGCTTTTGTCATAGAACGAAACGGTGGATTACTATGTGAGTGAGGAGTTGCTGACTCTCTTCCTTTCGGAGGATCAACGGGTCGCGGCCTAAGAGTGCCTGCCTTGGGGCGTGCATTTCTTTTGGCTAACTCGTGATCTTCGCAAGGTTGCGCGAGGGTCATGGTGCGGATAAGCATGTTGGGTTGGTGGACTCTTACCGAAGCATGAATGCTTGACTTGAGCCCTGTCATGGAGTTTCCCAACTTGGCTTTATCCGTACTACCATGAAGTTCACTAGCCAACGCTTTGAAGCGATCACGATATTGTGTTACCGTGCCTTCTCGCGTTAGAGCAAGGTATTGCTCGTGAACTTGTTCCATTCCTTGGTCTGAAAAACGCACAAATATAGTGATGCGAAATTCATTCCAAGATCGGAACAGTTGATGGTCATTGCGCCAACGATACCATAAGAGTGCTCGGCCTTCAAGGCAAATTGCCGCAGCGTCAAGCTTCTCGATATCGCTATAATGGTTGATTTTGAAGTACCTTTCGGCTCGAAATAACCATGCGCTAACATCATCACCCTCGAATAAAGGCAGTCCTAGTTTTCGAACCGAAGTTCTAAACTCGTTCCTTTGCGTGGATCCTTCATAGAAATCGGTTTGAGGACCGAGATCTAATTCATTAGGATTCACCCGGGATTTAGAGTCATGAATCCCGTTGTTGAAGTTTTCTTTATGCGGATGGCCATGGTATGCGCCATTACGTAAAGCAACTTCCCTTGCGTCTAGTTTGACGTTGCGCGAATGATTATAATTCGAACCATTGCGCGTAGTCACTAGATTTGGGTTTGGGACTTCTTCAAATGGTCGTCCATTGTTTGGAACGTCACATGAAGGTTTCCCAAATGAAACTGGTCCAATTGGGGACACGTTTCTTTGATAGTCATTTTCGTTAACAAGAGATGAATTAGTTTCATTTCTTGCATCACTACTTGACTTGATGAGATCCATTTGTTGTGAGATTTCAAACTGATTTTGATCCTCAACAACGTTGTCATTTCCCTTTTGAATTGAAAGAGAAGGGTTAGAAACTACTACCTCTTTACCTTTGTGTTTGGGTTCGGGTGGACTTTCTCCGAGTATCTCAAAGATTCTGTTAAGGTAGCCGTTTATCTTTGCTATCTTCTCATCTATTGAATCCCATATATGATCGGATTCATGTATTGGCTTGATGCGCGCAGCCGCTCCGTGATCTGTTGGAGTTATGCCCTTGATTGATTCGTTCACGTGATTCTCCACTCTGGTTGGGTTGTGTTTCATCGTGACATGTAGGATCTCTGCTTTGAGGCCAAATGTTATGGATCGATTTCTCAATCCACGGAATTCAGCAGCGGAAAGGTCTTAGACACTCAGATCTGAATTCTGGGCGGGCAGATTGTATGTTGGCGGAAGATGTGGTGGTTTTGATGTTGTTTGTGGGCGGATTTGGGCGTATGAGATATGAATTTGTAGGGAATTGGATAAGGAAGGGGTTTACAAGTATTTGAACAAAAAAATACCCAAAAATCAGACTGTTTTATTGAATAACAAAACAGACCGCAAAAACGGTATTACAAGGATAATAGATCGCTAGACCTTGTAACACAATCTATAGATCTTTGCTAAACTAAGAAGGATGACCAATAGCAGTATAGGCTAATAAGAGATTTATCTGAATTGGTGAGTTGCAAATGAGGAATGAGGCTGATTTTATAGCCTTCCTCCCCCGCTCCTCTTAAATGCTTGGTTGACCACATTTGAATTTCAAATGGCTCCGGTGCATCCCCCTTTGTCTCTAGCCGTTGGCTAGGATTTCCTGGGTGGTGGAGGTGGCTGCTGGGCTTGGTCCTCACGGCCCAAGGTGGTGGAGGTAGTGGTCCAAGGCCCGGTGGTTGATGGAAGCTTCGACTTCATTAAATGAACCTCCACTTCTTGTCCGAAGCTTGCTTTATTGATGGATGCTGAACTTGGATCTCCAGTTGCTGTCCTAAGGTCCCTACGTTGCCTTGAATGAAGTCTAGTTGAACTCCTTAAGTCTTCAAGGTCAGATTGCGTGACGGTTCCGTGCGTGATTGCTACTCGCGCGCCAGTACCATGCGCGCCAGTTACTCGCGCGCCAGTACCATGCGCGCCAGTTACTCGCGCGCCAGTACCCTGCGCGCCAGTTACTCGCGCGCCAATTACTTGTGCGCCAGGTTGCGCGTTGCCGTGGTCCTTTGTGGTCTTGCGCGTGGGTTCTTAGGGGCTTTGCGGGTCTATTTGAAGGGCCTTGGGTGTGAGTCTTGGGCCTTCATAGGCGCTGCCCGAGCTGGTGCGAAGGTCCTCGTGCGGAGTAGTAACACAGACCCCTTCACCAAATCACTTGTTCAAATTTCGAAAATGAAGAACACTAAAAATGCATCTTCTCCTCTATTCCTGACGAATGTCGACAAGCTCAAAAGTCATCTTAGAGTTGTGAAGTTGATCATTCGCTCAAGTATCGTGTCGGAGCCCTAAAGATAGAAGCCGTTCGTACCTGTCCGTCTTAACCCTCTGAGCCTGTTCTAGTTTTGAATCGATTCATGTATTGACTGTTTAGGCTTAGTCTGTCATTTTGAGGCTTAGGCATATGCAGCGGTGAAATCTCGGCAAGCAATTGGAGAAGGCCGTCCCCGATTCCTGTGCAGCGTGTCTTCTACAGGCGATGATCTTCTTGCGGAGAAGGCGACTTCGCCATGACCGTCTCGCGGAGAAGACGATGAAGACGGCCTTCCTCGCGCGTCTGGGCTGGGCGCGATCGACGAGCGTTGAGGAGTTCGATCGATGTCCGGACAATGGGCCACGCTCCCAACTCATAGATCTGATTGCTTGCACCGCTAGATTATATCAGATCTGATCTGATCTAACGTCCAAATAAAACAACAATTTTTTTTAAAAATTCAAAAAAATTCAAAAAAATTCAAAAAAATTCAAAAAAATTCAAAAAAATTCAAAAAAATTCAAAAAAATTCAAAAAAAATACCGTTACAACGGAAATATTTTTTCCTATAAATAAGAATATTCATATCAATATCAATTTACATCATAACCTATTTTTATGTATTTTTTATGTCTTATGTAATACTTTATTTATGTATGCAATCTGAATTATTAATATAATTATTGAAATTACTTATTCAAATTGAAATTGAAACTTAAGTTACAACACACAACTGAATTTAAAACGGAAATTAAATTACAAAACACAATTGAAATACTAGAGATAGTTACGAAGAAAATTCCACACACGTCTTCTTCATAGTTGTTCACCGGTTGTCATATACCAATTATGCTTCACCAAATCATTTTGAAGCTCGGTGTGTAGGTATGTTGAATGAAGATTTGTAAGGCGTTCACCAAATCCAGGAGATTGATTACCTCTTTCAACTGGATCATTACGAATTGAATTACCATTCTGATCAGTTGGCACATCATACATAGTAAATGAATTGTTTGGGTTGTGCATATCTTCTTCTTCGACTTCAACAAATTCTTCATCGACAAATTCTTCATCGACAAATTCTTCCTCAACAATCATATTATGCATTACTATGCAAGCTAGCATAATTGATGTTAGAACACTTTTTTATGACACATACCTGCATGACGTAATATTGCCCATCGCGATTGTAAAATTCTAAAGCATCTCTCTACATCCTTACGGTACGATTCTTGTTTTTGCGAGAATAATTGTTCAGCTTCACTTTGAGGATTACGAATTGTTTTCACAAAAGATGAGTACCTTAGATATATTCCATCGGCCAAATAATAAGTGTTGTTATACGTGCTTCCATTTACCTTGTATGTCACTTGAGGGGTGATTCCTGCAAGATATGGATCAAATATGTTTGACTGGTGTAGGACATTGATTTCATTGTTTGAGCCCGGGACACCAATGAAATTGTGTCATATCCAAGTATCATAAGAAGCTACCGCCTCCAAAATAATTGTTGGACATCCTTTACGACCCGAATAGGAACCTTGCCAAGCCGTTGGACAATTCTTCTATTCCCAATGCATACAGTCAATACTTCCTATCATACCTGAAAATCCTCGATGCTCAGCCCTTCGTAACAGTCGAGTTAAGTCGTCATTAGTTGGAGAGCGCAGATAGCGACCTCCATAATGTTCAACTACTTGACGGCACCATTTTTTTAAATATTCAAGAGTGGTTGATGCACCCATTTTTGAGATCTCGTCACACTGATCAGCACAAGAACCGTATGCCAACATTCGTATATCAGCAGTCATTTTCTGTTCGGGTAGAAGGCCAAGAACTCCAGCGGCCTCTCTTTTTTGATGCCAATATGCATCATTATTACAAAGTTTAGTCTTTATACGGTTAAAAAGATTGGTACTCGTACGATACCTCCGACGAAAAATAGATTCTGGATAAATCGGTTGCTCGATGAAGTAGTCATCTAACAGGTTTTGCCCTCTTGGCCCGCGTTGTCTAGCTAAATTTGGTTGTCGATGCGGTCTCGCCTCCTCCTCTTGAGCTCCCATTGTCGCTATTGTCACCGCATCCATCACAAAATTGTTAATCATTTCATTCATTTCGTTCATTCTCTGTTGGAACAATCGAAAGCTCTCTTCAACTCCGTATGGATCCATTATGCGGATATGATATTGAAGAAAATAAGAGTGCTAAGAGAGATGATTGATTGTTTGACTTCACAAGATTCGTGATCCTCATTTTATAGATTTTTTTTAGTTTATCCTCAAAGACACGTGTTTTATTATGATTGGTAGATTAGATATCCTCATTTTATATAAATTTGTAGTTTATTCTCAAATACACGTGTTTTATTATGATTTATAGAAAATCTTATCGTTATCTTCTATTAATAATTGATACATAATTCAAACACATTTGAGAAAAAATAATAATATGAATAGTAATAGAAAATTCTCATGGAGAAGGTGATGCCTGCGCAAAACATGCAGAAATGCTGCTATTGTTTGATGAATAGTAACAAAGAGAAATTTCTTGAGGAGAAGACGGGTGCATATGCCCTTATATTGAAGAGTAGACCGTCTCCCCCTTCGCAATGGTTCGAAAACCCACTCCCAAGGTGCTTTCTTTTTATCCGCTTTTTGCCTCATTTTTTTTATTCGTATTAATTCTATTTTCCTTTGTTACAAGGTTGAGGCTGCTCGGGTCAAGAAGAAGAAATCGAAGAAAGGTATGTTGCATTGTCTAGAATTTGGAACTGTGTTGATAACTAATTTGATTTGTTTATTTGTTTTTAACTTCTTTACTTTGATTTCAAACTGATTAATTTAGATGCAGATGCTTCATCTAGCACGAGGTAAATTGTTTGCATCTTCTCTTAATTAATTCATATGTTAATTTTTACTCTAATTTCTTGATCCTGTTGTTGCAGCCAAAACCAGTCACTCCCAATTGTAATTGTCGGAGGTTTCGACACTTCATTGTCTGCAGATAAGGTAATATAATATTGGGCATATTTTGAATATCATTCTCTAAGACATTGTTGTTTTATTTTTCTTAATTTATTATTTGTTTTTTTATGTGCACAACTTAGAAGAGCTTTGTCGGAACACTTCAGCCAGTGCGGTAGAGTTACCAGGATGATTATTCCGATGAAGCATTCAAAATCTTCTGATTCAAAATCTTTCAAAGGGTTTGAACCATGCATAGACCGTGTTATTTAGATTTATCTTCTAGACATTTTGCTACTATTGTGTATCTTATAGATAGTGCATGTTCTCAGGTATGCAAATATAAGCTTCAGTGACCTTCAAGAAACCGAGAAAGCACTTGGTCTAAATAAGTGTCCTATGGGAGGCTTTGCTTTGGAAGTTAATGACGTGTTAACGGATGCTTTCTGTGAGGAAGATGTCGATGATTCAAGTTCTGAAGAGAGTAATTAGTAAGTCTGAGCTCGACTACTGCTTAAAAATTAGGGATAATTACGAAAAACCACCCTTATAATAGGGGGTTTTTCACGGAACCACCCTTATAATGTGATATTACAGTAAACCACCTCTTTTTATCATTTCGTTATCATTTAACCACCTCGACACTATTCCGTCAAATATTCCGTTAAGTATTTTAAATTTTGAATATAATTGTATTATTTTTATTATAATACACCATCCGTATAATAAATAAATTTTCACTTGACCACCTCTATTTCCATTATCACTTCACCACCTTTGTTAACGGAGAGGTGGTTAAATGATAACGGAGTAGAGAAAGAGGTGGTTTATTGTAATATCACATTATAAGGGTGGTGCCGTGAAAAACCCCCTATTATGAGGGTGGTTTTTCGTAATTAAAAAATTATGCTAGCTTCAAGTTACAACTTACAAGTCAAGTAGTCAATTTCTGATGTTGCAAGTTTTATGTGTATCCTAACTACTGAACTAGAGGCTGTGTTTGGGTTGTGTCATATGTGTGTATTGTGTAGCAAACTAATGAAACTGTAGCTTTGAACATGAGCATGTGATGCATTATGTAAACTCTAAAAGTTGTTCAGGCTTACTGTTTACTTTCACTTCCAAACCAAGACATATATCTTTGATTCTGCGTCAAATAATTACAAATGATGCTTGACACTGCACACACTTGTATCCCAAGAGGACATATATTTGCAGCTCGCACAAAATAATTATACCTCTAAGTTAGGGATTGCTCATTTGATATGGCTCTACTTTTTGAAAATCCATCTGACACAACTAATATTGGGGATGAGAGTTCATTATACAGGAAGGGGAGTCTTCTTTTGTCAGATGTGTCTCCAGTTTCATATCAATCTTTTGTCAGTGTCTCAGCTTGTCATCAATGAAGTAGTTGTGAAACATATTTAATGCAGTAGCACACTAGCACTTGTTGCTTTTCCTTTAAATGATTTTTTGACAATTTTTTAATCTTATTTTTTCTAAATAAGAAGAACAGAATTTGAATTTTTATTACATATGAAAATAATAATTGGAACTGAAACACTACGCCCGAAAATGGCTTAAGGGACAAATTTTGAAGTAGTCACATTATATTTAGTCGCGTAAGATACCTTATATGACTAACCTGATTAGTTAGTCACATGTATTATCTTATGCGACTACGCTGTAGCGACTGCCCAAGGCGAGTCACTTAATAGTACTTATGCGACTAATTTAATTGTGACTTACCAAACTAAGTCCCATAAGGGTCCTTATGCGACAAGATTTCGGGTGACTTACCAAAGCAAGTCACGTAATCGTTGGGAAGATGGGAGACAAGGTACTTGATGGGCATTAGAAGTTTTTATTTCAACGAACTTGATGTGTTTCTCCTTGCACATCATCTAGAAGGCCCAAATCAGAAGTATGACACAATGTTAAATCATATTATGAAATTCTAAACACATTGTACATGTATACGTGGTGTGTATTGTATAAATATGTTAATTAAATATTCTAGACAATTGTGTTAATTAAATAAATATGAAGATGTAAGTTGTACGAATTTTGCATCATTCATGATCTATTCATTACTTGCATTAGTTACAACTATTATGCAATATAGATTACACATTAGATGTGACAATTTCAGGCACGGTTTGAAAATTTCAGGCGCTGTGAGATTAACAGATGTGAAAATTCTGCGCGGGATTTGAATATCTTAGGTTGCTTGCGACTAACATTGAGTAAGTTAGTCACATAAGATTTGAAAATTCAGGCGGGATTCAAAAATTTCAGGCGAAATTAAAATTTTAGGCGGGATGCAATTTTTTTGCATAACATTTCATTCCGTGGGAACTCATTTAGCAACTCAAAACACCAAATTTCATTATCTCACAACTTCAACTCACTTGTATCTTAGCTTTTGATTTTAACTCTTCATTCCATCTCCTCACATCTTACAAAGATCTTCATATTTCTTACCTTCATCACTAAACTAGCTACTCTTTTGCAAGCACCACGTCCCTTCATCCATTCCGAATTCATTAGACAAGTAAGTCTAGACATCATTTATTTGGTAAATTGATCAATGTTGAAGGTAGCAACACAAGTCTTGATGTTGATTTTTTGATATAAACTTGTTCTTTTGTGTAGGTACATGGTGAACTCAGTGCCATTAAGTTGGGAAAACAAGATCAAGATTGTTGGGGGTGATACTTATGGCTTAAAATGGAACTCGAAGTGGCTTCATGATGAACTTAGTGTCATTTAGGCTTTATGATCTATGTACCCATATTTGCTAGTTGTTCAAACTTGTTATGTATATGTTGAATTTGGTTTGAAAATAAGACATGTTTAAGTTATTTAATTGTTGATTAGATTTTGTCTTCTTATTGTTTTATAAGTTTAATTACCCATAATGAAAATGGTATTTGAAGGTAAATAATCCAGTTTAAATAACAAATGATAATCATTTCCCTTAAAATGACAATCATATTTGATTAATACTTATGCGACAACTTTATGTTATGTCACAAAAAATATAAAATATACGCGACTAACCTACTTTGAGTTAGTCATGTAAAAGTTATGCGACAGGGTTTACGCGACTTACCTTATGTGACTTACGGCAAGTCACAAAAGTCATGGTGTGACTAATACCATAGTTACGCGACTATTTAAGTAGTGTCGCGTAAGGGTGTTTTCTGGCGTAGTGAAAATTCATTCAATATCCAAGTAACTCGACTAAGAATAATCCATCTGTCCTCTTATGTTCTTTTTTAATGTTCTTCCAAGATAGACTGAAATTTTCTTCACTTACTCTCTTATATTTGCTGATAGTTCTTCCAGGCCTAGGTTTTACTGTTTTAGTAACATCATTCATGTTTAGTGCTTTTGGATTCTTCGATCTTTAATAAACTAGCAATTGTCGCCTTGTTTAGTTTCGACTTTAATGGTTATGTGGATGTTGTTATCTGTCAGTATATTGCAAGTCTTACGGAAGCTCTTGTTTACTGTCACGAGAACAATGTGATTCACAGGGATATATAGCCAGAAAATTTGTTGCAATGGAATTGTTATTCAATGATTTATTGGGTAAATATGACATATATGAATTTCAGCATTTGTTCTACTTCTTTCAAATAAGTGGAACTCTCTTTACATGCATCCGTTGAAGCAGTCAACAAGTGCGTACACTGCACCGCTGCCAAGCATCTGATCACGCCAGGGGCGGATCTACATTGAAAGGGGGCGGGGCCCAAATCCCCAATGAATTTTTTGAGCTTATTACAATATAAATTTAATTTTTATAATATTAAGTACTCATAAAATGTTATTAATATTTTTATTTTAAAGTAGATAAACTTAGTTCTTAGAATAGAGTTATATTTTTTTATTAGATTTCATTCGGTTTCAACTTTTAAAAGTTTATTATTTTTTTGTCACTGGTGAAAGTAGACAATACTTTTAAAAGATTAATGTTTATGAAATATATATTTTAGGAGTAGAAGAATTTTTTTTACAAATGAAGATAATCATAATCGCTAAATTTATTTGTATAAGTATTGTTATTGATAGGTTATCAATCTCAAATCTCAATCACAAATGATTTTGCCTACTCATTTTTATATTAATTGAAAATAAGTTATGATTCTAAATGTTAGATAGTCAAAAACAGCAGCTAATATAATCTCTTATCTTCTCCAAAAACTAATATCCGTCTTAGATTTAACCCTCTACAAAAACAATCTATATTGTAAAAGGTTCGATATTTTTTCTATATAAAATGTTTATATTGCTGATATATTAACTATGTTGAATATGATGCATTATGCATAATAACTAATAAAACATTAAATAATTTTTATTTAAAAAATAGTAAAAAAATTTATGTTGCCCCCATTGCAAAAATTTCCTGGATCCGTCACTGGACCACGCAGTGGAATCAAGTCATCGAGACCTCCATAACGTGAACCTCACTCCACAACGCAAGACTCACAACATTGTCACATTATAGAATCAGGGGATACAACGAAAGTTTATAAACACACAACTTTCCAAAGCAAATAAAATAATTTGTTTCCAATACTTTGTTTAATACAAATATTGTGACTACAAATTTTGTTGAACCCGGCGTGAAACTTTCCACCTCTCATCCCTACAACGTGATCAAGCCAACTACAAAGATGTTTGCTCAACCAACTAGTCCTCACACATCCAACCGAAGTTATGCTGCAACATTGCAATCCAAGCCTGCACACACTAGTTTTTGCACTAGAAGTATGACCAAGAGGATGCTTGTCAACCAAGTTGCTGCAAGCTTACGAGTTGCTAAGGTGCCAACCAAGGAATGCACATTTACTGATGCTTTCATCGCTGCTGCTACAAAAGCACTCATTGCGTCAAACTATTCACTTCAAAATGGAAGGACTTCAACCAATGCTGCTTCTTCACCGAAGACAAAGTCAACCTCTATTGAAAAGGAAGTGTCATCATGCACAACATCTGTGATGACAATTTGTGCTAAATCACTTGAGCAGCAAATGCTTGAGATGAGGATGATGATTGAGCAAATGGCGAAAGATAACGAGGACAAAGTCAAGTAGATTGAGGATCTTCAGAAAGAGATAAATGACTTGTGAGGAGAAAGCCAAATCCGAAACGGCTATTGAGGATGAGGTGTTAGAAGATGATGATGCCGACCAGATCATACCTACCGAAGAAGCTAAGAATGAAGGTGTCACTTACAATGACTGACAAAGTTAATGTTATATCTACTTTAAATTATTTATAAAAGTAGATATAAGTTTAATTTAAACCAAATTTAAAAGTTCAAAATAAAACTAAACATCAGGGGTCGGTTAGATAGATGTGGAGACTTGGTTATTTACTGTTGGCAGTATGATAAGCCTCATCCACGTTTAAACCTCAACTGCCTATCTTGAAATGTGAAATAAAAACTTAATAGAATTGACAAAAGTAAAACACCCGATTACACTCTTCATCCCCTTATAATTAAAGTTAAGATCTTATATGAGTGATTAAGAAGTGGCAAGTGAATACAAGTCTTTGAACTGTCAATATCAAGAAACAATACATCTTGAATTATCTTACTTCCGATAAGACTCTCTCACCGCCTCTCTTCCACCCCCCCTTTCACCGCTTCTCCCACCGGCCCTATTCTCCTCCTCCCAACGCCCTTTCCTCCCATCATCCCATCCCTCATCCTACTCTTACCTTGATTTGGTTCTCCATCAAGGTGTATGTTGTTAGGATAATTGTTCATGGGGTTGTATGGTGATGTGATGAATTGTTGGTTTTTGTGGCGTTGTGGCATTTGGGTTAGTTGTAGTGATGGTGTTGATGAGTTCGATGAAGATGAGTTTGTTGATGGAGGTGACATAGACTTGATCTTCCTCACGTTCGGACTCTCAAAACTGGAGAATGAAACCTCTCTCGTAGGGTGAGCGGTTTTTTCGTATCTATGGTTGATTGAGTGTTCTGCTCAAGTAGTATTGCGATGGCTCGTTGGTTGCTGTTGTTTTCCTGCCGTTGTCGTTGTATATTTTGTCGCTACAGGGTGTAGCGGACATATGTTTTCTTCATCAGCTGCTGGCTGATTGGAAACGCCGTTGGTGCTGGTGGGATCGAGTTACTGTCACCTGCTTTCCTCCACGATGGCAGACTGGTGCGTATCGCGCTGAGCGATTGTCTGCCGTTTTCGTGTCTTGTGCCTCCATAGAATCGAGTCGACTGAATTTGTTGCCCTTTTGTTCACCTTGGTTCAGATATTCTCCACTTACGCCTCCTACGTTCACATACTGCTGAGATTACTTTTCTAAAGCTGATCAGAGTCATCAATTTATTACCAACGAAATCTCGGGAGTCTATGGATATAGCGGGTTCTTCCTTGCAGTGCTCACAAAATTTCTGTCATATTTGTTTGGCTATTCTAGTACTTAACGAGGTAAAACACTCTGTTTAGTCCATAGTTTATCTTTTCTTGTATGTTTTCACTAGACTGAGTCAGACTGAGTCTCGGTACTTTTGGACTTTTGCCCTTTCAATTAAAAAAATATCAAGAAACAAAAAGGAGTAAGTCATTAGTTTCTTTGGAGTAATTATTTCATCAGTCAGATGTTGACAAGTGATCTTTTAATATAGTATTTGGAAAGAAGAAACTACTTGGTGAGCCGCAAGTAAACTAGGCAGCGTACCGAGACACAGTGATTGGTAAATATTTTAAAGGATTAATTACGGGAAAACACCCTTAGTAACACCCATATATTTTTTTTCAACAAAACACCCATATGTTTTCAATTTTTTCAATGTCACACCCATTGTACTATTTCGGTACTATTCCATTAAATATTAAAAATGTTTTTTAAAATGTTTATATAAATATTTACAATTTTTCTGAATTTTTTAATCATATTATAATATTTTATGATTTTTTATGTTTTTCTTATTTTTCTGAATTTATAATTATTATATAATATTTTATTAATATATTTAATGGAATAGTATCGAAATAGTACAATGGGTGTGACATTGAAAAAATTGAAAACATATGAGTGTTTTGTTGAAAAAATATATATATGGGTGTTACTGGGAAAACACCCCTAATATAAGGGTGTTTTCCCGTAATTAACCCTATTTTAAATTAACTTGTATGACGGAGGATTTGAGTTGTATTATTTTTGTATAATAAATTTAGGGTTAGGTTCGAGAGGGACGATAAATTTTAGTAAGATAGAAGGACATAATCTCAACCGTTGATTTGATTAATCCGACGGTTGAGAATAAGTTGGTTCTTAATTAAATTGGGCGGTTGGATTTGCAAAAACACGGGCGGTTGGATTTGACGGTTATTTTTGGATTAAATCTCATCCGTTAGATTATTAGTAATCAACGATCAAGATTGTGTCTCACCGTCTCACAAATATTTATAAGTCCTTCTCGAACTTTCCCCAATAAATTTATTATTTGGTTTAAATAAATAATCCGGTCCAGACATCAGACCAGATTAGGTCAGTCCGAATCGACGCGATGATCCGTGATTTAATGAAATGTTGGACCGAGGTCCGGACCGAAAAATTGAAATAAAATTCTTTAATATGTATTTTTTGACTTTAGAGTATGTATTTAGATATTATATTCGTTTGCACAATCATTTAACAACAAAAGAATGTTAACAGAGTGGGGTTAGTTTCTAGGAGGACATTAAATATTTGTGAGACGGAAGGACGAAATCTCAATCGTTGATTTAATTAATCTGACGGTTGAGATTAAAGTTAGTTTTTATTAAAGTTGGCGTTGGATTTGCGATAAACACGGGGCGGTTGGATTTGGAGGTTTTTTTACTTTTAATCTCATCCGTTGGATGATTAAAAATCAATGGTTGAGATCATGTCCTACCGTCTCACACATATTTGATTGTCCTCCTAGATCTTTACCCTAACAGAGTGATATAGAGTTAGTTGGATAATTATTTGTGCTAAGGATTGAATCTTGTGTTGTATTATTTTTGTATAATAAATTTATTATCTATCCTATATATAATTGGGGAAGGGGTGAATTGACGGTTTCTTTTGAAGCCACAATTCACTTTCCCAGATTACCCCAGTTACATTCTATATTTACATATTTGACCTAATAATTACTCTTATTATATACTATATTATAAAAAAGATTATGTGCACATATTAATGTGCATAAAACTACTAGTTTGGTTTAAAAAAGAATGTTAACAGACCGGGCTGGATCATATTATTCTGGTCAAGACCGAGAACAACCCAAAATTTACATAATATGTGACCCAAGGACCCGATCTTTGCGCATCCTTATTCCCTAATTCCTACTTTCCAGAATGGAATCTCAGTGAATATCCAAAATTATTGATAGTCTAATTTAATCATTGTTATAAAAACCAAGTAAATATTTATGATCATTATGCATCATTTGTATTTATTTATTTATGACCATAACATATTAATTTATGAACTAGGACGTATTGTTTAGAAAACAAAACACCAACTTTTTAAACCATTAAACATTAGTTTTTAAACCATAACGTATTAATTTTTGACCCAATTTTTCAACCATAACGTAGTTTTTGAATCATAACGTAATTTTTGAACCATAACGTATTATTTTATAAACCTTAACTTATTAATTTGCAAACCATAACATATTAATTTGCGATCCATAACATATTAATTTTTAAATCATAACTTATTATTTATGAATCATAAAGTATTAATTTTTGAACCATAATATAGTTTTTATGAAGCATAACTTAATTTTTTTAACAATAACTCATCATTTTACGAACCATAAAATATTAATTTATGAATCATAACATATAATTCATAAACCTTAAAATTTTATATAATTTATTGGAACAAATCATGCAGCTGAATTTAAAATAGATGTATTAAAAATATCATCCCAATATGTCCTTCATTTATTAAAATGCATTAAATTTAATCAGTTAGATTAAATATGTGGACAGTCTGAAAACTAATATATGTGAGCCTTTCTCTTTATATTTTGTTAAAGTATCAAATATTTTTCACGTAAATTTCTAGTGTATTTTGGTGAGATGAATTTTGTCTTTTCATAAATAACCTATAATTCAGCTGCTTTAGATAAAAGATGGATAAATACACACAACATAAACTCAGAGTATCATACCTTAAAAATTAGTTTGTCAAATAATTTGGTACATAGGTTGAAGAGGGTTGGGTTCGGGTGAGAACCCTAATTATTATGAGAACTAAGAACCATCAAATCATGTTGATTTAATGGAATAAACGATCATGATTTTAGAGGTCTTATTGTTATTTTACAGAACATCAAGGATTAAACAAGGAAATCAAAGGCTTATTTATTTGAACGGATCAATTATTTTTTAGTTAAGTTGTTATTATAGGGTTGAAATATTATGAAGTATGTTAGAAAATGGTAAGACATGATCGTTTATTTGATTTATTTGATTTTAAAGGTTATGATTGAATTTAGTTAATAATTCAATTTAAAAAGTAAGATGCAAAATCACATGCTGATTTGATATTTGAAGATAATTTTCCTTTAAATTAATATTACTTTTAATTTTAATTAATACTACATAAAATAGTTTGTGTTGCATTTGTTAGTAGTGATTTTATACAACTCGCTGATGTTTAAGTTTGCCATAATGATACTTTGATTAACAAAAAATTATACATACACTATATACTATGAAATGATTCAACTATAATATAGTAAACTACAAATGACATGCATATTATTTAATTATTCTTAATGAATATTTGAATTGAATCATCATTTAAGTAATTTCAATAAATCAATCAATTAATGGTGTCATTAGATTAATTTTATTTTTAATTGAAGGGTAATTAACTCAAATTGGCTAGTACCCCATGTTATAATGTAGCTCCGTCCCTGAATATAATACATCAGGTTAAGTTCTAGGAGGATTTAACTATATGTGAGATGGAAGGAGGAAATATCAACCGTCGATTTGATTAATTTTACGGTTGAGACTAAAATTGATTTTTATTAAAGTTGGTGGTTGCATTGCGAAAACACGGGGCTGCTGGATTTGAAGGTTTTTTATTTTGAATCTCATCTGTTGGATAATTAAAATCAACGGTTGAGATCATGTCCTACAGTCTCACAAATATTTACTTGTGTTCTTAGATCTTTACTCTAATACATCATTTTGCAGTAAATCACTACATTAATTTTTACATTTTGTCTTCATACATTTTGTCCTCATGGGTAAAACTTAAGGGAATTAATGTTTGTCCTCCTTGAATCATTTTCCCGTCTTCATTATAACTAATTGAATATGTATGACTACGGTTAAATTCTAGGAGAACATTAAATATTTGTAAGACGGGAGCCAAAATCTCAACACTAGATTTGATTAACCTGACGATTAAGATTAAAGTTGCATTTTGATTAAAATGGGCGGCTGAGTTTGCAAAAATACACGGGTAATAAGATTTGATGGTTATTTTTAGTGTCAATCTCGTCTGTTAGATTTAAGAAAATTAATGATTGAGATAATGTCCTACGAAAACATAAATGTCTTTCTTGAATCAATTAATGATTGAGAAAATTAATATAAATTATATATACTATATATAATTTTAAGAGGTTAGATAATGAACTAAACACTACCATTTTGGTCAAGTTGGCTTGTTTAATTATGAGTAAAATGTATGCGGTTTTTTTAAATTACAGGTGATGCATACGTGATTTTCTAAAATTTAACATTAAATGTGTTTGATGATTGGAAGAGCAGTAACAAGATAATATAATACTAACAACGCAATTTATAGAGGTATCTTTATGCAGAGTTCGTATCTCGGAAACAATAAGATTTTGTAAGACACGAGTACATCATTTTAATTTTAGTTTTGACTAATATAACGATTGAAATTAAATTTGAATTAAAATAGGTGGTTGAATTAATAAAATAAATGAGCGATTGAGAATAATGATTATCAATATAAAGTGTTGGATAAATATAAATCAATGATCAAGAAGCTTACTTATCCTTCTATACGTATACCTCTTTATACTTATATACATATTTTCATTACAATTTTATATAATCATTTCTATTGTACGATTGAGGAAGAAGTTTTAGGAGAACATTTAATTTTATGTAAGACGGTGAGACGTAATCTCCGTTGACAACTAATAACCTAACAGATTAAATTTAATCAAAAATCAATTTTAATCTCAATCGTTATATTAATTAAATAAACTATTAAGATTATGTTATATAATTGTTTATTCTCTTTGAACCTAACCCATACAATTCAGTTTCTAAATATATCCTTAGAATAATGTTATATTCAAACTCCATTACAGTCTGTGTTGTATTGGATCTGCCTAATTAACAATCGTTTAACTTTTCAATTTTCTCGACTTGCCGCTTTGTCCCCACCTCTCTCTCTCTTCCATTCTCCCCCGGCCACCGTCGTCAAAATCCATTCACCATGACGATCCGCCGA